>CM062820.1:334713574-335005400 GCA_031772625.1 Pinus tabuliformis
TTCGTTTCAGCAAGATAGTTAGTTGCAGTTCAATCTATTTTAGTTTTGCAGGTACAAGAAGAAAAATACAAAAATCAACCAAAAAGATTTCTTTTCATGCCTTATAGGAGTAGAGATAATTCAGAAAAATGATTGCACAACACCCCCACTGCTTCACACAGCCAACCTTCTCTCTTCTTCGATGGCTGTGATTAAAGAACCCTTAGGTGGACAGTAAGACATATATGAAGAACCTCAAGGGAAGAAGAAGAAGAAACCATTCCTCTGGAGCGAATGGCTACAAGCAGAAATGTTGGGAGCAGTACCTTATCCAAAAATGAATTTGAAAATCAGATGGAAGATTTCAAGAGCGAGGTAAGACAGTTTCTTGCCATGCAACTAGATACCTTGCGGATCCAAAAGAAGCAAGAGGAAGCCAAGAGGGCTTTGGTCATCTTTTGTCCTAGGTGCACTAGAAAGCATCCTAGGAACGAATGTCCAATGCACTCCCTAGAAGTGTGTTTCGTCTGTGAAGGATACCATCCTACGAATCAGTGCCCTTCCTTGCCTGGACTTAAAGCTGCATATCAGAGAGCCAAAGGAGCCACTGAATCACTCTATTATATGAACCAAAGGAGGCCACATGGACCTAGATCTTACCACTAGGAACTACAAGGGACATTCGAGACCTATTATGACCCCTATCAAGCCACTTTCATGCCTTATTGGGGTCCCCCTGCTCAACCTTCCTGGTTCACACCTCCTCCTTGTTCCTTCACAGATCCATATTATGCCCAACCAGCTGCTCATTCGTTTCACTCTTATGCTCAGCCACAACCTCAGTGGAATGCACCTCGTCAGGGGTGGAGGCCCCAATACAACACTCCTCCCGCTTCTTTTCCTCCACCACCTGCTCATCCGCAACCATCGCCTCCTGCTCCACCAAGGCAACCCAAAATGCATGCCTAATCACAACCCCATCCACATCCATCTCAAATATACATCCCCACTCAACTACCTGTACCACCATTCCCAAAACCATACAATGGAGTAGCTCAATCCAATTACAATGCTGAGGCACAACATGTCCAAATGACTCCTCTTGAGCTCAATGATCTTCACCATAGCTCAGGAAGAGTGTTGCAAAACAGAGATTATATTGACAACATTGAAGGACCAAAGGCAAAAGAAGATTCAAAAGAAAAGATCAAAGAACCATGGGCTGCACTTGATGAAGAGAAGGCATCAAAATCAGAGATTGAGAGAGTTCCCTCATGGTTACCATCAAATCTTCCATGTATTCAAGAGAAATATCAACAAAAAGAGGAAGATGAGGAAGTCATGGTAGAAGGTAACATGAAACATGATCCAGATCAGCAAAAGGACCAAGGATATCAGAGCTATATTGAGATATGGTTCCAGACAGTCACTAAGTTGCAATAATACTCTCTTCTTCAGCTATGTTTGATCCCTTCAAAGTCAAATCATTTGGTCTCTGAGAACTGGATAGCTATCAAAGCATGCATTTCAAGCCGCCACATCATTTTATCTCTAATCTCTATGTGCACATGGCTCCATTGGAAGTATTCTTATACTTGAAAAGAATTTTGTTTTTCAAGTAGGGTAGGGTAGAAAAAAAAAGAAAAAAGAAAAAGAAAATATGAAAAAAAGATGAAAATAAAAATCTAAGGTGAAAACCTCCTCGGAGGCGCCTTAGATTGGCTCATTGATTGAAAACCTCAATGAGGCGGTCAATGGGTTGGAAAGAAGAGAAGACAAAGAGGGAATAAGATCCCTGGGTGAAAAACTCCATGAGGCGCCCTAGTTGTTTTTCAAAAAAAAAAAAAAAAGAGAAAAAGAAAAGAAAAATAAAGCTAATTTCCATTGAATAATTGCAGGTTGCAAGAAGGACATTGCATGTCAGGAGGATCACTCAAAAAAAAGACAAAGGAATTTCTGTGTTTTCTACAGGAAGTTCTGTGTCTTCTACAGGAAGCTTACAAAAAATCCAAATTGATCTCCGAAGAGGACCCGAAGGCTGGGAATATGTCCATGAAGCCTGTACACATCCATTTTTCCATCCCTCACCCTTTTCCATCATTTTTTCCATGTCATTGTGCTTCTTTCCTCAAAATTATGTTTTCTAAAAAAGACAAAGGAATTTCTGTGTTTTCTACAGGAAGTTCTGTGTCTTCTATAGGAAGCTTACAAAAAAGCCAAATTGATCTCCGAAGAGGACCCGAAGGCTGGGAATATGTCCATGAAGCCTGTACACATCCATTTTTCCATCCCTCACCCTTTTCCATCATTTTTTCCATGTCATTGTGCTTCTTTCCTCAAAACTATGTTTTCTACAGGAAGTTCCTGTAGAAATTACAAGAAGTTAAAAATGGATTGAAAAAATTAGTTTGGCGAACATGGTAGCTTCCTCAAGGGTTCAGAAGTACTCCTGCAATTTTCAAACTCCTCCTCCATCATCTCCATTCCTGCATCACAACCCAAGCTCATTCTTTTTCACCATGCAAAAACTTGCAAAATGCTTTGAAGAAAAAATACATAGAACAGAATTTGTTTTTGCCCTAACTTGAAAACCATGCATCCATTTGAAAAACCGTTTTATGGGGAATTGTACAAGGGTGATGGCAACATCCTTGATCAGTTTCAGCCAATTCCGGTGCACGGTTTCCAAGAAATAAGCCTCCATAACCTTCAGCCATTTTTGCATTTTCTCTATATCTGTGCATCTGTTTCAAAACCTGTTTCGTGGGGAGATGCATATGGGTGATAGTAACCTACCCAAGCAGTTTCAGCCAATTCTGATGCACGGTTTCCGAGAAATTGATCTCTGAAATCTTCAACCATTTTCCATTTTTCTTGAACTCTGTGGATCCATTGATTGCAATTTTGCTATGGGAGGTGCATCATGATGATAGGAACATGCTCAGCAAGTTTCAGATCGATCCGATCTATCGTTCGGGAGTAATAGCGAAAACAAGTTTCAGTCCTGTAAAAATTCAGCAACAGTAGCTGGAGGGTGCAGATCTGAACGTGGAAATGAACTCCTGCAGCTTAGATCCTGCTAGAGGATACCTGCACAAGCAAAATAACCACACACCAGTTAGCAAAGGGCTTATATCACAAAGGAGCCATCATGCAACCACCGAAACAGATGCATGCAGCAATAAAAAGCACCTCACAGCAACCATTTGACTTCAGGTACGTGACTAAAACTTGTTCCTCTATTGCATGAATCTAATCTAAGCACTGCATGAACGAATGAGATGGTTGGGATTAAAAAAATCGGTGGCTAGCTAACTGACCACCCTCATCTAGTTCAACAGCGCTCGGTGGGTGAGTAAGACATGTGCGCTCAGCCATCTCAGGAGGAAATTGGGAAACAAGTAATGGTGATTGTTTGACTTTCAACGTGATTTATGGAGTGATCATACGTAGGAAACGTGATGATTCGTGATAGCACTTCTGTCTGCATGGCCAGCACATGTTTCTGCCACCTCACCACAAATCACGCACCAACTAAAGAAGGTTCGGCTGAAGCTCACGAACTGTTGTTCATCTGCACTTTCCACATCCTCAACTGAAGTGTGCACAATGGGTTAACCTTTCATCGTCCACTGGTTTTTCTACCCGTCTTCAATATTCTGCTGCGTATCAGGCTCGCTCAGAGGTGCAGGGGCGCTCTACAGGCGTTTCTATAGGAAGTCTTCTATAGGAAACACAGAAAACAACCATGTAGAAAGAAAACGTGGGATTTTCGGAAAATTTTAAGCTCCAAACGAGGTAGGATCGGGGAAAATTTGTTGTGCATGATTTGTTGGTACGAAATGGTGGATGGAACATGACATTAAATTGAAAAATGAAGAGTAACAGTCTACCTGTGTATTCAACAAAACATGAAAGATTTCCTGCATATTTCACTGTATTTTACCAAGTTCTTTCTCTTCACTCTGAAATCTCCTCATCATCTTTAGAAGTAAAGAAGATATATACTACAGTAGAGGCCACCCTCTGTGCATGAAAACCTGAATTCACATATGTATCTATGTGTTGAGAAGAGAATTTGTGCCCTTATGCTCAGTTATGCAAAAACAATATTGTACTTTCAATAAACGGACAATTGAATTCTGGGTGACAGAAGCAAGAGACTTATTGCTATTTGGTATTGCGAGGAACACAAGAGAAACTCCTCCCTAGGTTCAGAAAATACCAAATTCAGTTGTCCTCTATTTTAGTGATTGACTGTTGTTTTCCTGGGCATTTACTTTTCTGATTAAAACATAAAAAATCACTCCCACCATGCCATGAGGATTCATAACGGGAGAACACATTGAATAAGGTGAAAAAAATCCAATTGTGAGAGAGCACAAATCATTCAAGCAGAGGGCAAAACAAAGGAAGAACAGGAAAGCAAAAGACTATAGCAGAGAAGGTAGAAGCTAAACAAGATGAGAAGAAAGCCAAAACAGAGCATGAGGAAGCAAGATATTGAGGCAGAGAAGAAAACTAAGGGTAAGGAAGCCAAGGGAAAGAAAATCTAGGGCAAACCATCACAAGGAAAGCCACATGAAAAGCAAGAGGAAAAGCAAGAAAGAAAAATAAGGAAGAAACAGAGAGGGAAAAAAAACAAGTTTAATCCCTGGAAATTGTTGCAGGTTGCAGGAACACAATGCAGAAAGGGGGCCTCCCAACACAAGCAGAAGGGTCTCATTAGTTTATTACATGTTTTTGATTATATTTATGCTAATAGAGTGAATTGGGTTAGTCATTATGCCGACAAGTCTAATGTGTGCTTTGTGTAGCCTTTTTGGTCAATTTGGAGACAAAATCAAAGGTTTAAATGAGCACTTGGCAGCCAAATTCGTGGGAGAACAAGGGAGAGGATTTGTAGGAAGGTGTCCCCTTCATTTATGGGCCCTTACCTCGAATTCTCCACCATCATCTCGGAGTTCAAGGGCCACCAAATCAATTATCCAAGGGCAGCCAAGCAAGTCAAGTTGGACTGCTGTTAACTGCAAGTTTTGGGCAGCCGAGTCCCTAAAGTTTAGGAGGACTGTTGGGGTCCTCAATTTGTATAAATAAGAGGGCTTAGGGCCTCATTTCAGTTAGTCACTTTATATTCATTTTGTAGCCAGTAGTTAGTCATTTTGTATTCATGTTGTAGTCATTTTGTAGTTCAATTTTTAGGCAGTAGATTAGCTTTGCTTTCAGCACATTTTCAAGTTCTCCTTGTGGACAGTTTTTGGAATGTAACATTTCTTTTGACCAATAAAGATGAATCCATATTTGCACCAGCTCTAAATCTCTCTTAGGAGGCTATAGCTCTTGGGGTTGCGCCCATCTCAAGTGCCCAGTACCTCCTTTGTTCATTTTTATGTGTCTTTGCTGCATTCTTAGAATAAAATCTGCTATTTTAGATTTAAATCTTTCTTTGTTATTTAGATTGCTTTTGATGGTTAAAATAGCTTTTCATGTTCAGATTTAGTGGTAGGATAATAACAGGAAAAAAGCTCCAAGAAAAGGGTCAACAACACTCTCAGTTTCACCTCATACTTATTGGATCCGAGGCTGGAATTGAAGAAACAGTGTTGTCCCAACAAAAACACTAGTTTGCTTGACCATGCAATCCTTAGTGTACTGTTTTAATTTGCAGAAGTTAGTTATGGGTTCAGATCTCTGAAATTTTTCTTTGCATGATTGGTGTACATGGTTTTCTTTCCAAATAAAGTTGTTGTTCATTCGTTTTATTGACAGTTAGATTAGATTAGCTAGGACTTCGATTATTTGTAAGACTTTATTGATTCGGTTAAATGCACACTGTGCAGGGCATCTCTACCACTCTCTCATCCACCTAAGCTTCATCAGAGCCATCTAATCCATCTCCTAGCTAGGTTCCTCGTCTCACATCTGTCCTCTTGCCCACGTAACCCTACCTTTTTGTGCAATCATTGTTTCAGCCTTCTTTGAGCCAATTTAGCCATCTACACCTCCCCACCACTCCATCCACCGGTCCCTGGGCCACTCCAGACCCCTATCCTACCTCCATATCCATTCATGCATCTTCCCTCTCTCACCCATCCTCCAAAATCAAATTTTTAAACATCCTGTAGAAATTTCTGAACATCCTGTAGGAATTCCTGAAACATCTTGTAGAACCCCTGCAGACTTCTTGCAGAAGCTCACGAATGAGGTTTCTTGATAGCCAAACTCTGTGAAACTCTCTAGAAGGGTGTTAGGGACCCCTTAGGCGCTCTCTAAACCTTCCCGACCTCCTCCAAGCATTTCCTCTTGCCAATCCACCTCTGCACAATCAAAAGCCAGTTAAAAGCACATGCATGATAATTCTAACAACTTATTCAAAAATACAAAAAGATGTTTTCTTCAGATAGTGATAACTTCGACACATGAATTTTCCCTTCTTAGAAGTAATGGCATCCCTTTCAGTAGTTTGCATTCTCTCCTTTGCATTAGTAGGACTAGCTGGTAGAATTAGGGTTTGCTAGGGTTTGCATTTTCCTTTAGTCTTTCACTCTCTTTTCGTAATTAGATTAGCTTCCTTCGAGTTAGCTTTCATCCATCAATTAAAA
Organism: Pinus tabuliformis; assembly: GCA_031772625.1. NCBI lineage: Eukaryota > Viridiplantae > Streptophyta > Pinopsida > Pinales > Pinaceae > Pinus > Pinus tabuliformis. The sequence goes on from CM062820.1 coordinate 334,720,156, forward strand.
AGCTTCTTCTAAGAGCTCATAGAAGTTTGCTTAAGCTCCTAGCGGACTTGTGCCAACTGACCAAGTGACAGCTGCGGCAAGAGCTAGTACTTGTGCATATAGCACCGTCGCTTCCAAGTTTGTTACAAACTACCGGGTTGATAAAATTAAAGAAGGGAGTCCCAGGAGTTGCCGCATTATTGCTGCAATACTGGGGCCCACCGGCTTCCTTGATGTACTTCGTTTTTCCTTCTTCCTTTTTTCATGAGTGATATATGCAATGATCTCTCCCTCTTCATGCTTTTGAATACTTCCTCTTGCTATCATCCTCGATTCTTCTTGAGTAAACTTCACAACAATCTCATCAAATGAAGGAAGGACATTGCTGTTGTTGATTGTGGTGATGAAGGTTTCCCAAATAGGAGGGAGACCTCTAAGAGTCACATCTACTAGTTTCTTGTCAGGCATATTTTCTCCAACTCTCTGCAATTGATCTCTAAGGTGAGAGATCCTCATAATATAGGATTGAACAACTTCTACTTTGTTCCTCTAAGTTTCCTTGAGTTGATATTTTGAGGTGATGATCTCATTCAAGTTGTTGATCTCATACATGCTAACTATCCTATCATACATATCTTTATACTTTCTTAAATTCCAAACATATACAAGTAAATGATCTTGTAAACCATCAGCTATAATTTTCTTTGATTTAGACTCACCATTATTGTAGCTATTCTTGAGGGGAGCGAAAGCATTTTCAGGAGGCTAAAGAATCCTTCCTTGAATGTATTACAGCACATCATTGTTCTTAGCTATGATCTCCAATCTGAATTTCCATGTATCAAAGTTTGATGCATCACCCAACTTTTCATGCTCCTTGAAAGTAGAGGACAACATCTTGACCTTGACTAGGAAATCTGCTTTCTAAAAATGATGGCTTCAATGCTTATCTTTTTTGGGGCTTTCCATTCACCTTAGCTCTGATACCATGTTAATTTTCTGATTTTTCTATGTTGTATGAGTGAATTTAGCCCAATTTACTTCTTCATTAACAATGCATTCAATTATTAGCAATATAACCAATCATAAATGTAATCTAAGAAAGAAAAATATATGCAGTGACAAAGAAGACAACAACACAACCATTAGAGACAATAGATTGGTCCAAGACTAGGGAAAATCCCCACAAGAGGGAAACCATTTCAAATATTATTCTTTAATAAATCATCATAAAACATTTTTAACAGAAAGTACAATGAGCCCAATACATATGTTTGTAGTGGAGTTTTACAAATAATATCTACAAATCTATAGATCTATATAACAGAAGAGAGAAACCCAGATATACCAGATCACAGAAGCCAATTGAAGCCAATTGCAAAACCCAGTGTCAAAACCCTAGACTCTCTCAGCTAAACTGACTGCGTTCATTCGAAACTCCCTGGACGCTCTTTCGACCACTGTGTGGGGGCGTCTATAATTGCTCGAACACTCTCAAGAAGTCCCTGTGCATGCATTTGAGGTCAAACCCACAAGATATGCTCCAAAACCCTCAGATGCTCCCTTCCAGTTATTATGCGCGTGTCCAGGATGACCTTGATGCTCTTAGGAGCACTCTGTGTAATCATCTAGGGACAGACACCTTCGAATCTACCTCTAAAACCCTAAACGCTCCCTTAAGCCTCTGTGCCAGTGTGTAGGGGTCTCTAGACACTATCTTGACCACTATGTGCTAGTGTCGAGGGACTAAAATGCCTAGTTTTGTACCAACGTTCAAGAATCATAAAAACCTAGATCAGTGCCAGCTTCACTCCTGTGATTTCAAACCTTTGAGCGAACTCCTTTTGTCAGACCTATGCGAACCAAGAAAAAAGAGAAGAATAAAAGACAACTTGATCAATATGATGAAATGAGATTGAGGTCGCTTCTATTTATAGGCTTTCTTGAGGGTCCTCTTGGGGTTGAGCCCAACCTAACCAATTTCACATGTGCTTATGGCCGACCCATTCTATAATACATGTATAAATAAAATAATTCAAAACTCGGCGTACCATTGACCAAATAGGGTGATATTTAGGTCGATTTTGGTCCTCTCGAAAATCAAAATTTAATGCTAGCATCATCTCGTCCATCTGAGTTGTCCAAGGTGAAATTTGACCCTAGTTGAAAAAATTAACAATATCCACTCTACTTCCTCATCCCAAGCGACTTTTGAGCCAACTTCCAAATTCTCAATGGTTCGCTAGTTGATAGACCCTTCAACTGTTGGGTTAACGTAGTCCTCCTTTCTTCTTGTTGTTAATCTATACAGGTGATCTAACAATCCCAACTCTTCTCTTTTAACTGTTGGTTCTATGATTCTTAGTCCCTGATATGGGTCTAGAGGTTGGATCACCCTAACCCCTTCTACCTCCAGAGGCATTAGTTCCTTCTTCAAGTCGATTATGGCATAGTTCTCAAATGCCTAGTCTATCCTAAGCAATGATAGGTACGGGTCCTTGTCCCACATGATGTATATTACTTCGAAATTTTCATGGATCTTCACCCTCACTACATCCACTTCCATGTCTTCCAGTTTCCCAATTAGAAGCATACAATATTGATTCTCCATCCACAACTAGATTGGTGAGAATTTCAATTGAGTTTTTCCCATTGCTTCCTATGTTTTCACTGGAAAATTTTTTATGTCTCAGCCTCGATCCAACATAGTGTCCTTAATCTGGAACCCCTCAATCTGAGCATCAATCTGGAACTATCACCATGATCTCTTCTTTTTCCTTTGTACCCTCCTAGAGTGTCTTTGAGGTAGGTTAGCGGAGATGACTCCTCCCTCAACCACCTCTTCTGAGATGGTTGCTTTTAAACTCTTCTGCAACTACCCCAACATCTGGTCTTCATTCACGATCTATAGAAATAACCTAAACCAGTCTTTGATGGGCCAGACTATGGAAGGGATATGTTCGGGCTTTTAACTTTAAGAGATTATGGCTGCTCCTTCTATGACCCTCCACCCCCTGTCAAATTGTCAAAATATTTTGTTGCTTCCATGTAATATTGCTTCTGTTGTTAAGGGTCATATGAGCACTTTGGGGAGGCTAGTCTTATAATCGTGGGCTATTCTATGGCTCCCTGATCAAATCTAGTCCTTTTTCCTACTCGTGTGACTATATTAATACTTGAGAGGGGGTCGCCTCTGATAACCTTGGCTCTGCATTAATTAAATTCACTCCCCTCTTTTAGTTTCACTTTTCCCATCCTGCAATGAGTTATGGACAGTCCTCTGTTGCATGCGTGATGACCCTGCACTGAGAGCACCATGGTATTCTTGGTAGTGGGAAATCTCGCGCAACATGCCCTTCTTGATCACAATTGTAACAACAAACTAGACCTCTGCCTCTTGCCCTTCCGCCCCTTGTTCCTCCTCCTCCTCACCCTCAAGGATTTTTGTTGAATCAGAAGGTGTGTTTCTCTAACTAATCAGCTAAATCATATAGTTCCCTACACTAGTTGGTGTGGTGAGTTGTTGAAGCACAAAATTCATAGCAAATTTTATTTGGAACATTTGAGTTTTTTTGCAGTATCGGGCATAGACAAGGGGGGTGTTCATACCCCCTGCATACCTCACAATACTATGGTTGTTTGTGTCTGGGATATAAACCTTGTGATCCTATTTGTGTGATCCCTGTTGCAGCTGTAGATGTGGTATTTGCACATTGTAACCTTGGACATTATGTAGGAACACTACCTTCAACTAAGCATGTTGTACACCATACATTTGGTCGCATCGGGCAGGTTGGTTGCAGATCCTTCAACTTCTCTGACAGATTCACAATTTTAATGTTGGAGACCCATAATGGATGGATCATGCAGTGTTTCACCTCTCTAGTTCTAATGTGGCTATCCTTCCATAGCTTCTCACTACCCCCTCCCCCCAGTTCTTATGTGGCTATCTTGCTATAGCTTCCTGCTGCCCCCCCCGGTTCTCATGTGGCTATCTTTCCATAGCTTCTCACTGCCCCCCCCCCCCTCCCGGTTCTCATGTGGCTATCCTGCCATAGCTTCTCGTTGCCCCCCCCCCCGGTTCTCATGTGGCTATCCTACCATCACTTCAATCCTAGTTTCTTGATCGAGAGCATCTTGTAGTCTATCAAATTTCTGTTGTGTTAATGGCGTATGGGTGAGAGGTAATAGTTTTTTGATAACCAATCCCTTTGATGATTTGGATCTATCAGGTAACTTATTTTACCAATTGCATCCTTAAATATTTGCCTCAACTCCCATGCAATCTCTCCCTCCTACTATTTTATCTCCCACGTCTCTGACAACCCTTGCTGATTGGTTTGTGGAAGTTTAAAGTCTTGCACAAATTCTATTTAACATCATCCACAGTTGGATTCTGGTGTAACCCTGACCACTTTATGAACCATATCAAGGCATTTTCCTTGAGAGTGGTATGGAATTTGATTAACTTCACATCATCTAGCGTTTGGAGGGTCCTCCAGATGGCTTCACACAGATACTAGTTTTGTTCTACATTGTCGTTCCCTTTACCATAGAAATTGGGATACCTTGTGAATGATCCTGCCATTTTTTACTAAGTCTATGCTAAGAGAACAAATCCTTGCATCCCTGGTTGTATTTATCCTTGAAAACTCATATCACTATTACTAATTCCACTTCTACTAGCACTAGCTTTATAATTAACATGCACACTATGAACTCTTATAGTTTTGATCAACTTAGATAGGAATTTGTCAGGATTGTGATAGAGTACTAGGGGAAGGTTGGGGGAGACACTACCTAAGCTTTGGGGAGGAAAATCGTTGATTCCTTTGGACACATAATCTTCATAAAATAGTATCCTTATAGAAAAATGCATGTCATCTTCTAGGCTTCCCTCTAAGCCTAGGTGGCCCTTTCCATCCAACATCTCCATCTCCACTGGCGGGGGTGGGTCCCTATCACCTTCCAGACCCACTGTAGTTTCAGTTGTCTTTTCCCTTCCCACTCAGATTCCTTCCATACTTTCTCCTTATTTCATATCTCTCAACACTGCTCTTTCTTTGTGTAATCCATTATGTCGCCTTTTAATCGTCTGTATGGACCTTTCCTACCATTTCTCCACTATATGTGCTCTCCTTTACACTCTTAGATACATGTACTTTTAGGAATAATATGTTTCTATCCTCGTGATAGTCTCATAGTTCCACACCTAGTAGCATCCCTCCCTTTACGTCCTTTCCCCATTACTAGTGTTTACGCTGCCATGCTTGGGTTTTGGAACACCAACAAGCCCTCTTCCAAAATTAAAACATTAATCCACATTGTAACCTTTTTTAGTAGCTTCCCTCGCAAACCCGTTTGAACAAAACTTTATCTTTTGAAAAATACTGATGACTTTCTACTACAAACTCAATAATATACCCTTACATCATGGTCTATACCCAGAAATATACCGCTCTAGTCAAATATGTATCAAGACAATGTAACGCAGTGAAATTCACTCGAGTCTAGGCATGGCAAGATGGGTTTTTTCCACTGGACTTTCCTTTCACCTAAACTCTTTGCAAACAATTATAAATTTCTTCTAGGAGCTTGCATGAGAAGATCTCGTACTAATCACTAGCTCGCTCCGAATACAAGTTTTCTTCCTTCAACTTCCCAATAGTTCGTTAGTGAAGTTGAGCTCGCTAAGAAACAAACTGGTCCACTTGTTATTTTGACCAGTTTTGCAGTTCTTTCTTAAATATCCTCGACACCATATTCGAAACCCCCTTTCTAAATTTCAGGTCCCAACAATGGAACCGTTTGCTGGTGCAGAAATAGCAACAAGGTAAAGACCCCCGGGTTCAGGCATAGGGGCCAACAAGGCTCCGTTGTAGTCTAGCACAACGTTGACTTTTTCACCTTACCTAGAATGGGTAAGGAGTCTCACTTGAGGCGTGTCACGGCCTTCGTTATATGAGGTTTGAAATCTAGTATAAGGAAGAATCATAATAGAGAATCAAGAGAAGAGAACCTTGAATCATTCTACAAGAAACTCAGATCACAACAGGCCATACATGCTATAACAGAGAGACTACTTAAATATGTGCATACATTAAAATTTTAAAGAACCATAATAACATACAACTAACACAATGTGATCCCAATAGTATTCTTCATCATTAATTTGGGAGGTGGATACATTACACGAGGATCAAGGCCTCTTCTTCAACATACAAGACCCTAACAAGATAGAATACAAGCTTAGAGAATAATATATATAGAGTAGTTCTCATAGCTCCACAACACAAGAGTAAAAACATCAACAAAAACAACAACAACCATTTCTGGTTCTCCTTTCTTCCTTTTGTCTTGTTCTTCCTTCTCTCTGCGTGTCAACTTGAACTACCAGTTATTTCCCAGGATATTCGCTTTCTCACTTGCATGATTTTCTCCATTTCTCATCTGTCCTTTCTCTTTTCCCACTCGGTTGTATATGCTCCTTCCCACTGTCCCTCCGCAAATTCTAGTCTTCTGAAAGTTCCTTCCTTTTTCCCTTTTTATTCATGCAGCTCTCCAACGATTGTTTTCACCACTTGTCGCCAGCCATTTGAATTCTCTCCAAAACATCTTAATTCCTTAAAAAAATGAAGGCCCCAACATATTGTTCCTTAGGAGCGTCTTAGAAATATTTCCAAGAGGGGGTGGCTCTAAACAGAGGGGGTTCCTCGGGCCTTTTCTCAAAAAACATTTCTTATTAGCCCTTGACATGGGGGGCAACCTTAAGCAGTGAAAAAATAATCTTCTCCCTATCAGAGAAACTATGGACCAAAAAATAACCTTACAATAGATTCAACAATTTATCTACAACATTAACCTATGTTTGACCTTCGAATATAGGGATATCGAATTTCACTTGTACCTTAAAGGGGGCGGTGCCACCATAGTGACTACTGGATGAAGCTTCATCGTCAGTGGACATCCACCAAAGGATTTGGGCAAAGTTGTCCATTATCTTGTTCCTTTGCCGCTAGAGGGATTCTTCAAGCAATAGTTTGATAGGATCTTCTGCTCCCTCATTTTTTTTCCTTTCACCATGGGAGGTCATTGGTGTCAGTGGGGAAGGTATTGCAAAGGATCAACTAGTTCAAGTCCCAACTCTTTATACCTTGACCTCATTGGGAACATTCATAGAAGAATAGGGAAAGAACAGACTGCTCTGATATGACTAATCCAAATTTATGAAGGAAAAAAAATGAAATACAAATACAAACAGAAACACAAAGATACAACGAAAACATAACTTCAATTCATTAATAACAAAGTACTAAAAACTATTTACGTGCAGAATGGAAATAAAATAGCTCAGGTGATGGTAGCTTATCTATGAGAAGATATGTAGCGGCTGCATGCCCTTTGAAATGTGTTATAATGAGGCTCAAAGGCCTATTTATTATTAGTAAACAATGGAAACACACTAAATATCCAAAAACCTAACCCTAGGAGATGAAGTGCCAAAATTCCATGGGCCCCGTTAGGGTAAATTGGTATATCAACTCCCTAGGGTCATAACTTTTCCATACGATCTCCATTTGACGCATACGATACCTCATTAGTAATATATATCTAAGGATTACAAATTTTGACTACAAACACTTACTCTAGGTTATGGGTTTTCTCGTTTTCAAAAAAAACATCATTTAGGGCCTCAAAACGACTTTGGAAGTTCAAGACCCAAAAAACTGGAAAAAGAGTACATTGTGCTACAATTAAGGAAACTAAAAGAAATAATGGTGGGAGTCCAAGTGGAATAGGCGTGTTGCCACCAATATCCACTTGGATCAAGGAGCCCTCACTAAGGTTACAAACCATATTCCGTAGCATTAAGTATCTAGTTTCCAAAACTTGAATTTGTTGATTGTGTTGCACAAGATGTCCATAACCATTGCATTTTGAGATATGCATTGGTATTCATTCTCATGGAACTTATTAGTCACTAGGAATGTAGATATCTTGTTATTGTTGTTAAAATCCTCATGAATTTGCAATACCCTACGCATTTCCCATATTTCCTAATATTCCATGGTCATGAGCTTCCATAATTGTTGAAACATACATTAGATACTAAGCACACAAAGCAAAATACCAAGGAGTCAAATAAATGTTTCCTAATTAGAAGGCACACCAAACCAAGTTGAAATTCCAACTTGAAATCAAAAAAACATAACAACTGAGATATGATACAACACATGTAAGAGGATAAGGTGTTCATAGGAAACCAATCCAAACTTTCCTTTATTGAAACCAATGAGAACCCAAAAAAGAGGATTCAAATTTTTTGTCCACAAGAGACTACCAAGAAAAACAAGAACCCCAATAATTTTGTTTCCAAGGCCACAGAGTAGGGGATCTAAGTAAACACTACTGCCGTAGATTAAATTCCAAATAAACATAAGAAAAGGGAATCGTGCTAAGGAAGAAACCACCAAGGGTTAAGTCAAAAACCCTAAAAAAATGCCAAGGAACACTAACTAATTTGAAACAAAGTGTTATGAGAAATTCCTACTAAACTAGAGCCAATCACCGCCAACTTCCCTCAACAAACAAATACCCTACATTTTGATCCATTATCCCACCTATGACCTATATAAATTCTCCACAAAGTTCAACTTGTTTGTCAATTATAAAGATGAACATGTGTGAGAATGTTGTTCTTTGCATTTTACCTCTTTTCAAAAAAATTTGATAACTTGTATACATAGATGTTTTTATTGATTGGCTTACACCATGCATAGAGGAAATTGGGTAAGATCTAGAAGATGGCTTGGGAAAAAAATACCCCGATTTTCCCTTAGGCTTCCTTTGTTTAATTTTGATTCCTAATTTTCAAGGGTGTTTGCTTGACATTTGAATTTAGAAAAAGGTGACATCCTTGAATAAAAGAGTTTCCTTTTCTATTCTTGCAATGAGTCAAGATAGCATGCTATTAGTTGGAGTTTCCTTATTATTCATATGATTAATAATTACTCTTAAATCACTAAGAACATTTAGTTCCATCACTCTAACCTCATTTATAGAGAGTAATCCCCAAAAAGATATGTCTTAGGGTAACGGTTTGTGATTGTAGTTGGTAGCTTGGGTGGTTGGGAGCATGGTTTTTTCTCCACTCCATCTAGGTTAAATTCCAAGGGACATGTTTGGAAAATTGTAATAGATGCTCCTTCTCATGTGTAATAAACCACCCATATTATTCCAATGTGTTACAAGTTCACCATAATTAAAAGAATGAGATCAATGATGTGAAATTGTATAAGTGGGAGTTGTTATTAAGTAATGAATGGATGACAATACTATGAAACAATATTTATTTATTTTTGTAGATTATTTTATTTTTAAAATTAAAAACTAAAAATATTTTAATTTTAAACTAATACACATGCACCAATTTTTTCTAAAATATTCAACATATTAAATGCATTTTTATATTAGAAATATAATTTTTGATGAAATATTGAAATTTATCATTTTATCTTCGCATCAATTTTTTCTAAAATATTCAACATATTAAATGCATTTTTATATTAGAAATATAATTTTTGATGAAATAGTGAAATTTATCATTTTATCTAATTTTAACATTATAGTTTTTTAAATAAATTTATTAATATGAAAAAATTTAAATAATTAAATTAGCTCATATTTATTAAATTTTCAAAATATTCAAAAATCTACCATCATTTAAAGGTAAATAAAATATTCAGTATACAAATCATACAAACTACCAAAAGGATTACAAAAATGAGACATCCCATCCACATCAATCCAAGTAGAAAAGGAATACCTCTTAAATATCCTAATAAGAGACGCTGATGGCTTCCCTAAGATATCCCTAAATATAATAATATTAATATATACCTAAATATAATAGTATTAATATATCTCTATATAGGGATAGGGATCCTAAAAAATATCCCTTAACCTCATATACTGCACACATCTATAAAATATAAAAATTAATTATAAACAATAGGTCTAATGCCTTACCTTAAGTGAGCCCATCAAGAATTTTCCTATGCATTATTTAGAGAGTCACCAAGTTGGTTTAAACAAAAAAACATGCACACGAACAAGCTTTTATATATAAATTAAATAAAAGGATAATATTAAAAAATAAAAATCTCACTTTAGAAATACTACCCAAAAAAACTAATTTCTCCTCCCTTTTGAAGACCAGGGTGTCTCTACATATCTATATGAATAGGGTATTAGCTTGTTTCGAAAATAGAGTGATAGAAATCATTGAATTGGGGTAGGGAAAATTTAAGGATGATAATTGATTTAAAGTGTGAAACTTTGGTGAATCTTACTAGTCCCTAATATGCAAAGTACGAATATTTGGCAACTTTTTTAAAACTATATCCAAATTTCTAATGGTTTTATATAGTGTCTATACAATTTTGGAAATTTTTAAGATAAAACATTTTTATTGTATAGAATTTGGGGGATTTTTTTTAGAAAAATGAGAATTAGTGAATCTTTTCTCTTTTGGAAAATACATGGAAAATTAGTCCATCTACAAAATTTAGCCCCTAAATATTTCCTTAAATTAGGATTTACAATTTTCATTGCAATAGACATTAGATTACTACAATCTATGATTGAATGCAAGCATCTTCATAAATAGCGACAATAAATTCAATTGTGGCTTATCCAATTCACTAGTGCACAAAGATGTTTGGTTTATTGTCACAAGAGAGGGATGATTCAATGCTATAATTTCTTGCTCCCTCGAATATATAATTTCAGTTTCTTGTGTGGTGGTTGTTACACAATATTTTGTCATGCCTCCTGTTCACTTCCAGTGCCATATCCCGAAGTTCTAAAACATTAACTATTGTGCAGCATATCCATCATGATATATAAGCCATAACCTCCCTAAAGAATCAAAGAAAAACTACCCTACATTCATTCTGGAGAAGGTTGCCTCGAAACCTAATTTTTAGCATCAACACATTTTTCTCCATTGTGTGCCCATGATGAGGGCAAGTTGCTCAATTATACACTAGTGCTGCGAGCACGAGTTTTCATAGCAAAAACCATGATGAACCTCTTCTGGAAATCTTTCCCAAATTGGAGGAGAAGCTTTGCTCACTAGGACCTTCGGGAATAGTGAGTTGGATATTGGTTATTATTGATATGGTAGAGATACCTCATTTGGGCTTCTTGATCTTATCATCATGGGATTTCAGCTTGAGATGTGGACCTTCCTCCCTCTTTTGTGGATCCCTAACTCCTTCTCCCTTCCTATAAATTCACTCCCTTCCATACCTAAATGTTTGGTCATTGATTGTTGCATCCCTATGCTAAGATTATGCTTACATGCTACCCAATCTAGCTTATAGAAGGAGTGCTTGGAGAGTCTTTGCTTGGACTTGGACCTCCACCAAAAGGAGGGCTCCAACATCAAGGCACAGGTTGTATGCTTCCCTTTTTAGTTTCTTAATATATACATCTGATGTTCACTTTCCATAATTGTGTAAATTTTTACGCTATTAGCTTAATGTTCCTTGATCTGTTAAGTATTTTATGTTTGATGTATGTTTTATATGCTCTCATATCTTGCATAGAAATTTGATCTTCCTTGCAGGTATCTAGAAGTGAATAACAACTAAGGAGCAAGGCTTGGAGTGAAAGATTCAAATCCATCTCTAAGGATCGAGAGAATAACATTATAACAAGTTAGGTTTCTCCTGCTTTCTTCATTTCTCAAACATAAGCTAGGAAAGTGTGCATTATATTGTTTGGTTTGTTGCAATATCCACTCATTGGGCTAGAGGGATCGCCTCTATCTGCAGAGGGGATTTTCCTTAACAACCAAAATGGTGACTCTGTTGGGGAAGCTATAGCATGTTCATCATCCTTTCTTAACTGATCCCTTGATCAGTTTGACCGACCATCATGTTCTTAGTTAGTTTGGGTTGATATAGGTCCGCACAATCACTGGTTGTTGTCTTAGAGTGCTCATTCTGGAAGTGTTTGTGAAATTCTTTTTATTTTTTGTGTTTTTCCATGTCCAATGCATTTTTTGATCGGATGGTCATGTTGCCAGCGCGTTTTTTATTAAATAAGTCGCTCTTATCCCCTGTTCAACATCTATTTGGCCTTAATAACCACTTTGATCCCTGAGATTGGAAAAATCTAGGGTTCCTCTGTCAAACTTCAGTGTGTATGAACCAATGAGATCTTGTTTTGTCCTACATGATTGGATTCTGTTTATTTTTTGATTGATTACCTCATTTAATTAGCAAATTTTTACTCCTTTTAACTTTCAAGTGTTTGAGTGCAATTGGATTGATTTTAGGGTTTATAGGTCAATTGATTGGCACTTGTCGCTTGAGTTTCTTTGGGTCTCCGATTTTCTGAATGATTAGGTCTGTTCATTTGGTGAAATCACTTGAAACATTGACTTACATTGGTTTCGGTTTGTCTTGTTCAAAGTTTTTTTTCATGTGTATTAGGTCATCTTGCATTTGAAATCCATCTTTGTCACTTATCAAAGATAGACTACATTGTTTGTTGGTTTGCAAACTAAAATGAGTATATTTTCTTATCTGTTTGAAAGAGAAAGTGAAAGACATTTTCATTGAGTGCTTTAGATTTGGTGTTTCTTTGATTGATGCCTTGTTTGAATTTAGGAGTATTTTCAATAAAAATATTCATTTTTTTCTTTTTTGGAAACTTAGTTGCATGTAAACATCTAAAAATCAAAGAGCATCATATAAGTAAAGTGCATCTTAGTGAAGTGAAGATCATTTTTTCTTTCAATAGATCGCATATTCATTAGTGAAAGTGAAGTTTAGTTTTTCCATTTCATTTTGCATTTGGAAAAAGTTAGTGGAGGCATATTATTTGATGCATTCTCTTATTTTATGCATTAATTGCTTGAAATATCTTCCCTCGTTAGCATAGAATTCATTGAAATGAAAGGTTTCCTTTTTCTCATATAGTTGCATACTAGGATTCAGGTGACATCGTTTGAGCCCAAAATTGAAACCTAATTCAAGAAAAACTTTAAAATTTATTGAATTAACCTAAGGAGCATTTGGAACTTAACGCAAACATTTATAGGTCTAGGCTAGAGACGTGTTCCAGCATCTATAAACCTAGCAGTTGTCGTTAACTACCTGCATTGTATCCCGGGGGTGAAATCTCATTCTAGTATGAAAGTACATTGGAGGTTCTCCAATAATCTAGGGCATATCAGAGGCACTCTAGTATGGCAATTATATCATAATGCTCTCACTAAATGGTTATGCATTAGACAACACTAACACGGACTTGTGCTCTCTGTACCGTCGAGTATATATTGGGAGACCCCACTAGGCTTCGATCCTTTAGCTACATGTAACCGAGTTAGCCGCCTTATAAATGTGATACACCAAACATAGAATTTGGGGATATCAATCGTCGTACGTTAAGTCCTTGGTTTCAACTAAGGTGTATATAACAATTCACAAATACTTGGTAAACCCTATTGCCTAGTACACCCTTTTTTATTTATTTCTTGTTTTTAAGTTCTAAAATTCAACTACCCACGATAACATGACTTACGTTTGTAGCTATCCTTGGCCTCCTATTTCCTCATTAATAGTAAATTTTAATTGTTGGCTCATTTAACGACCCCTTATTGTTTTTTAGAAAATGTCATCGTGGTTGAAACACCAAGTTCACCTTACATTTCCCCTTCATCATTTGACACTGAAGGGTCATCACAAGGAGTTCATCTTGAGTTTTCACAATCACTTGAAGCCCAAGGTCTTGAACTTGGATTTGTCCCAAGTATCCAACCCCTTGCTTCTCATTGTCCACCTCAATACTGATCATCATCTCAAGAATATGATCCAAAAACCCCTGAGAGTTCATAGAGGTTTGTTTTATTCCCTCTTGATCTTCTTTTTGATCCAATAGTTATTTCCTCAACAACCTTATAGTCCATACGATAATCCTGGTGTACCTTTGGAGGTATCTCCACAACCATCTCGAATTCCTCCTCACCAACTATTTCTGCCAATGGCTTTAGAAGTTGATTTTCCAGCCTCTTCTCAAGGTCCTACAAAAGTCTGAGCTACTCATACTCCTGGTGTTGATAATGATTTTGATAATGAATTTCCACCTGAAGGTTAGCCATATGTAGGAAGTGTTGCACCTTAGTGTTGATAATGATTTTGAATATGAATTTCCACCTGAAGGTTAGCCATATGTAGGAAGTGTTGCACCTCCACCACCCCCTTAAAGTAGTGAGCCTTTGTTTCTAGCTGGTTATAAATCTTTGGCTCAATTGGCTTCAGGTAATCCAAGTGCATATTCACTATATCATAATCCCATTTGGTCATCAGGCGCCATGCCTACTTCTAGTCCGTTTTCTTCAAACGTGGCCTCTCAAATTCTTATACCGACTATAATTTCATCAGTTCCTATAAAACCAACAATTACGGTAGGGGAAATTAATGTCCCCAAAAGTTCTCAAGGTCCTCCATTAGGTGGACAATATGTTCCACCACTATCCCACTACATGGGGGGAAACAACCACATCCGCCTTATGTACTTCCTATTTCGGGTGGAGCTTATGTGAGTACACCTCAAACTCACACTACTGGAGCTAGTCAAAATTTTGGCAGTGTACCTTATCCTAGTGGATCATCAATTCCATATGGATCAGGCTAGATCTCCTATCAACGACCTCTTTCAGCTCAGATACCCTACCAGCAACCGTACCCTCCATATGGCTCTTAAGAGCTTCAAAATACACCGTTTACTCAATAGGCAGGTCCCCGATTGTAGCTTGGTTAAAATCCATCATTTGGGGCATCTGGTCAAATTCAAGATGAAACTTATCAGTACCAACCTAGAACTCAACAAATTCCACAAGGAACTTTTTAACAACAGTATCCTTATGTACAACAACAAAATTTTGTAAAACAAGGACCTTATGCGCAACAAGGGCCTTACCAAAAATTGTTGCAACAGCAAGGACAACCCTTGCAGCAACAAAACCAACCCTTGTATCAACAAGGTCAACCCTTGCAGCCACAAGGTCAAAACCTGCAGCAACAGGGCCAACAATCTTATCACCGGGGTCAACAGTTGCAAAAACAATCTTATAATCCATATGCCACGCAAGCTTTTTATCCACCTTATGGTTCTGAATGGCCTATTGCAGGCCGTTATCAACCTTACCCTAGTCAAAACCCACCTTTGTGGGGGGAAAATCCACCTTTGTATGGTCAGAATACCCCTCAGTGTGGGCAATATCAAGCTCCTTATGGTCAAAATCTGTCACTTTAGGGGCAGAAATTGTACCAACAAGGATGGAAGCCACAAGATGGGCCTTATCAAAGGCCTCCCATGCCTTTCAATCCTTTATTTCCATTTCTAGCGACGTTGGAACTGCCTGATGTGTCAAGGGTCACTAATGATCCAATACTTCATTCGCCTTATTGGCCTCCATTTCCTACCAAAATTCTCGGAAATTGTCTAAAATTCGAAGGAAAATCTAGAGAAGACCCCAGGCCCACTTTATGACTTACGATTTATGGTGTTCATTTAATTCCTGGGTTGATTACTCTATCCGTCTATGTATTTTCCAACGTATGGGTCCTGCCACGAAATGGTACATAGAGATGCCTGGAGGTGCTTATCAAGACTTCAATTCTTTGGAAATGCCCTTTCTTACTCACATCCAGTTACCAATTCACTATGAAACTAGTACCCATCTTCTTACGTCTTTGAAACATAATATTGCTACCCACATCTCTGATCATATCTATGAATGGAGACATCAGTGTCTCCTTATCAAGTTTGATAGACTTGGCGAGGTCTTAACTGAATGGTTTACCAAATCATTCATCAACAAAATTGTTGCAGAGATAGCAATTGGGGGTTGTGTAACTGAAGATCAAGCCATTTCCCATGCCCAATATTTGGACTAGGTGTATTCCCAATCTGGAAAGTTATATGATCTCTTGCCTGATGCCTTGAGACCATCTACAGATCCAACATCTTATAAACCTATGGATGTACTACACGTCGATGGTATTGTTGGACCAGTGACTCAAACTTCTAGTAAATATTCTTCGAAGAAAAAATCTGTTTCAAATTATGCAGCCAATCCTCCTTCAAATCCCTTTCCAAATCCTAGTAAAACCTTTCAGGTTAATGTCATTCAATCTATCGCAATAGACAAAGCCTATAAAGGTAAAAAGAGGGGTAAAGGAAAAGAAAAATATGATATGCCAAAACAGGATCCTCCAATTGCATCTACTAATGATGCATCTAAACATAAGCCCAAATATTCTTGCCTCATTTATGAGGAAGATCACTATACCAAGGATTGTCCCATCGTGCATAAGTTAGTCGCTTGTTAAAAGGTTCTCAAGGGACACTGTCTGTATTGAGAGAACCTTCCCCATCATAGCAGACCCAATTGGTAGAACAACCACAATCTTCTACATCTACAGATTCTTAGGTTTACATGAGTGGAACAGTGCTTATTTTTGTTGCCACCCAGTCAAAAGACTATCAAACTCCTCAAAAACAGACCATGGAGAAAGAATTTACTGATACACCTTCTACTTCTGCTCCACCTAGTTCTAGTCCTCTTGATATTGAGAGACCTATTAATGACACTATTATCTGACTGCCTCCCAAGGGTGTTTTTCATAAATCATCTTACAATCTAAATGTGTGAGCTGTGCAACATTACAATATTGTCGAAGATTTAGCTCAAGTAACTTTGATGATGTCTACTTTGGAAGTTCTCCAAACTTGTCCAATGTAGCGAAAATCATTACTATCGGGTATAGGAGGAATTGACCCTACGGATTCAAATTTGATCACTTTTGACCAGGAAAATCATGTTCCTCGACTTTCCCATCAACTTGTATTCTTAATCCAAGTCATTATAAAAGGGAATACGATTCATCAGACTATGATTGAAGAGGGTGCTTCCACCTATATGTTTCATGCTAGAAATCCATAGGCTCTCTGCCTCTCAGCCAGTCTTCGAACACCTTAGAAGCCTTTGATGGCAGAGGATCTTGTCCTTATGGTATTCTCATGAGTCTGCCTTATGGTATTCTCACGAGTCTGCCCATCATGTTGGAAGGGAAAACTATCGAATTAGAAGTAGAAGTCGTTGATGCAAATTTGAATTATAAATTTCTACTAGATGAAGTTGGACTCATTCTATGTTTTTCGTGGTTTATTATTTGTTCCATGTGCTTCATTTTCCTTATGAAGGAAAAATAGTCCTTGTTGATCAATTATCCTTTTTCTCTTCCAGTTCTTCGAATGGCGACATGCCATATGCAGAAAATACCAATATTCCTTATGAGAACCTTGGGGCGAGCATTTTTAAAGACTCTACTCTTATGGGAACTTTTTCCCTCCCACCTCCTCATGTTTCTTCTGTCAACATGATCTCTACTTCATACGATCCTTCGATAATTCCTTCTCTCGATCAGGTTGATTATTTTGGCAATGTTATGCCACTTAGCCCAGCAGAACAAGCTTACCATGTTGTTGTTTTGGCTTCAGCGACCGCTTCTGAAAGTGATACTACTCTTAGTATTCATCTAGACGCGTATTCATAGCCCCCTTGGCTTAGTTCTTGGGATTATCCAGATACCTTGAACAAGACATTTCCCATTGAAAGAGTATCACAGAGGTTATGTCTGTTGAGGAAACTCCTCGAGATGATGCTCATCATTGTTCCTCATTTCTCCCAAGTCTTGTAGGTATTTCATCGTTTTTGGATACCTTTTTCGCATACACTACCCATCCACTTCAAGCACACATCTTGGAGCATGAAGTTTTGCCTAAGGGAAACATGGGGAACATCATTGCTACCATGCCTATCGACATTTATGTTAACAGGGAATTCTCAAGAACATCCATGTCGAGGTTTCTTGTTCTCCTAATGAGATTAAGATTTACATTGACCTTTTTAAGGAATTTGTGATATCTTTGCTTGGTTATATGAATAAATGCATGGCATTGATCCAAGTATAGTTGTGCACGAAATTCCTACTTATCTAGATGTGAAGCCTTCTCGTCAACGAATTCATCTTGTACACCCTAGAAAGGCAACCTCTATAAAGGGAGAGGTTGAAAAAATTCAAAAGGTTGGTTTCATTTACCCCATTCCATTGACATATTGGGTTTCAAACATTATCCCTGTGACTAAAAAACAAGGGACTATCCTCATTTGTGTTGATTACCGCGATATTAATCGGGCATGTCCCAAAGACAATTATCCAACTCATTTTGTTAATCAAATCATTGATAAGTGTCCCGAGAGTGAGATTTTTTCTTTGATGGATGGTTTTTCTGGCTAAAACCATATTAACATTCTTCCCACTGATCAACATAAAACTACTTTTATCTATCCATGGGGAATCTTTGACTACAAGAAACTTCCTTTTGGTCTGAAAAATGTTGGTGCTACCTTCCAATGAGCGATATCTTATGCTTTCCATGACATCAAACACATTTTTCAACCTTATCTTTATGAATTTACAATTCATTATCCTAAGCATCATGATCATCCTGACCACCTACAAGTGATTTTTCTTCGTTGCAGACACTACAATATTAGTTTAAATCCACATAAGTGTGTCTTTTGTGTTGAATCTAGTCATCTCGTAGTGTTTGTAGTATTAAAGGAAGGCATCTGGATTAACCTTCCTCTACAACCACATCTACAGATTTTGATGAGCTCATTCTTGAAGAGACTCTCTTTCTCATCAGCAATCTTGACCTATGGTACGGTGATATTATTTTCTATCTCCAGACCCAATATTTTCAATCAGATTTGTCCAATTTTGAATGTCGCCGCATTTGACATCAATCCCAACCATATCAAATCATTGGAAATACTTTGTGTCATGTTGGTGTCAATTCTATCCTTCATAGATGTTTGACACTTGAAGAATATGAGAGATTGCTCAATGACTTCCCCTCTAGGGCTTGTGGTGGTCACATGTTCAGGTATGCTACTACTTAGAAAATCCTTCATGTCGGTTATTTCTGGCCTTCCATCTTTAAGGATTGCATTTTAGCAGTCCAAAAATGTCACACCTACCAGATTTACAATCGTAAACAACACACCCCACCCACACCCCTACACCCAGTTGTTATCGTGGGCCCCTATGCTAAATGGGGTATTGATTTCAAGACATATAACCCTCGCTTAGCTGGGGGGCATGGTTATATCATTGTCGTCATTGACTATTTCACTAAATGGGTCGAGGCGATGCCCACATGTAATGTTGACGATAAAACTGTTGCTCAATTTCTTTTTAACCATTTCATAGCTTGATTTGGTGTCCCTCAAGCCATCATTATTGATTAGGGATCTCATTTCTAGAATTACATGATGGCATAGATTACTGCTAGGTTGGGTTTGTGTCAGGACAACTCAACTCCTTATTATCCACAAGCCAATGGCCACATTGAGGAAGTCAACAAAGTCCTAGTTACTATGCTTCAATGCACCATTGGGATGCATAAATCAAATTAAAATCTGATTTTATTTTAAGCTCTTTGGGCTTACCAAACCGCAACTAAGACTGCCACTGGATTTACACCCTTTCAGCTAGTGTATGGTCTAGAGACAACTCTTTCGATTGAGTGTGAAATTCCTTCATTGAACATAGCTATCAAATTACTCCATGATACCTCACCTAAAGAGGAACGTTTAATTTACCTTGAAAGGCTCGATGAAGCTCGATGCTTCACAACATTAGTAATTGAAGACCAAAAGAAACAAGTTAAATCTCAATACAATAGAACTGTTTCTCCTCGTGCTTTTGTTGAAGGTGACTTGGTCTTACTTTATGATCAAACCAATGACAAATTGGGAGCTGGGAAATTAAAACTAATGTGGCACAGGCCTTACATTGTCAAACACATTTTACAAAATGATACCTACGAGTTAGTGGAATATGAAGGAAATTCTTTAGATGACCCCAGAAACGACTTTACCTTTAGAAGTATTATGCGTGATTATCCATGTAAAAAAATATGGACATTAGTGTGTTTTAGTTAGTGTGCATTGTGGTTTTGATGTGTTAGTTTTATTTCGCAATTATTTTCCTCTACTTATCTCGTGCTCTACTTGGTCTACAGATGCCATCTAGCCATTACGTCAGTTTTGTTGATGGTGCTTGTCATAGTACACTAAATCTATCTATCGCTGCATGGGAAATCTATGACCCCAATGGTGAGTTAGTGAATTTACAAGGTATATGTTTAGGTCAAACGACTAATAACATTGTCAAATATAGTGTGGTGATTGAAATTTTGTCAAAAGCTATTCCTCTTGGCATTAGAGAGTTAATAGTAAAACTTCATTCATAGCTCATGGTGCTACAACTTAATGGACAATATTTAGTTAGAAACCCTCGAATTTTGAGAATGTATTTGTGAGTTCATTTATTGGAACAAGAATCTGATTGTATCACTTATCATCACATTCCAAGATGCATGAACACATTAACATATGCATTGGCTAATTATGTGTTAGATAGACATTTGAGAAACTTGTAAATCGTAAAAAATCACATATCAGGTATGGAAAGCAGGAATATATATATATATATATATATATATATATATATATATATATATATATATATAGCCCGTGTTTGCAAAAGAGTTTTCTACATCGAAATAACAAAATTTGTGTTCTGAAACACATGGTTTTATAAGCCTACATAGTGTAGAAAGTAAATTAGAAGTTGGCTATTCGCCCACATGGTGCTCATGATAGAACAAGACAACCCTAATAACTCAGCCCAGAAGTTGACGCAACCTGGTGGATACCCCTACAGTGTGCCTTTAGTAGTGTAATGGCACCTCATTGATCGAGGAATACTCCAGAATCCCCCTGGTTAAACTTTCCAGGTTGCGCTCTACCTCAACGATAGGGTCTGCTCCCTCCACATATGGCATTCCACTTGCTTGGCTATTGGAGAAACCCCTGGATGTATCTCTGGTCCAACATCTGAATGACACTATAAGTCATATCTCAGTACACATATAAAAAAAATGATAAAAACTTCAAAAAACTTCGAAAATAGTTTTTTACCTAAATCAGTCCAATGTTCCCCTGAAGGGAGTGGAAGATCTGGATCTCCTCAGAATTCCATCCCTGCATACGCTCATTCATCGACCATGATTAGTTGCTAATGCAGCCATCTGAAAAATGTTGGAGGGAATGACTGTTGGCATTATGACACAGATTTGGTGCTATGACATAGGTGTTGTCCTTGATGGCAACTCACTCAAATGACAGATCAGTTCAGATTCACAAAATGAAGAAAAAGAGGTATACGTAGGTTCCCCATTGGCCAAGTCATGTGTACATGGGGATTCGCTGACCAAAAGACGCGTATAGTGTACACATGCACTTTCATGGAAGCAAAGCATGTACATGTTGGAAAACTTGGTTTTGGTCCGTGGTATTTGGTCCATGGTATTGTGATCCATCGTATTGGTCCAAGGTATCCTGCCTGAAGTGTTGGCCCCAGGTATTTGGTCCAAGGTATTGATTCTAAGTGGTTTTGGACCATGGTATTGAGTAAGGTCTAAGACTATAAAAGGAGGAGAAGATCATTAAGCAAATGCACTCAATTATTGAATATCTTATGAAGAGCAAGATCGAGAATACAGGTTATTTTGCATAGCTGGATCTGAATCAAGGATGAACCTCAGTGCTTGATAAAGGATAATATCTATTGATGGGTCAAGATATTAAGGCTTGAAGTGAAGTATCTTTGTGTGGTTTTGATATTTTATCTGAATAATTGGCGCATGTCATAATCTGTAAATATGATGATCTGGGTATAACTGATGTCTGAATATTTGTAAAGGTTAAATCATCTGTTACAGATCTATACGTAGGTTCACTATAGCAAAGACGCATATACATGCTGGTTCTGCATATCAAAATAGGGGATACGCAGGTTCCCCTTGAGTAAAGGGCATATGCATGCAACTTCGACACATTGAAGTAGCGTACACCTCATTAAATATACTTTAGCTACTTTTGTTTGTTGTTGTAATGTTCTGGGTTCTAGCTTGGGTTCTAGATACTGTCATTGTATTCTGGTTACGATATTCTGAGAAGTGATTGTTTGATTTAGTTTTGGTTGGTGCAAAGGAGATTGGTTGATGCAGATATATTTGATGTTTGATTGATGTTATTGATGGATCCAGTCTAAAAATTTATGAAATGTGGTCCCTGCAAGAAAAGAGAAGGTTGTAGCCTTTTGTAGGTCAGCGCCTATGTACTAGTACATCAGCTAGTACAAGAGCTATGGGGTTGTAGCTCCCTTCCAGGAGAAACTAGAGAATGAGAGAAGGTTGTAGCCTTCTGCATGTGGAAGCCTGCGTACTTGTATAAGACTACACTAGTACAAAATATTGTAAAAAGAAGTTTCTTATTAAAAGGAAGATAGAGGGGATTGCAGCAGGTGGTTTTCACCCACATTGGGTTTCCACCTTATATCTTGTGTTCATATATGTGACTGTCTGTTCTGTTTTCACTGCTCCTGGTTAGTGTTTATATGGTTCTGATGCACAGATTAAAGATCAAGATATGAAGAATTAACTAAATTATAAGTTTACAGGATATACGCTAGTTTCCTTATATACAGTTGCATATACATGCAAGTTTCATTAACTTAAGTAGTGTATATGAATTAGAATATGGAAATGAAATTTATTGACTTGCTAATACTGATTCACCCCCTCCCCTCTCAATATTATTTCCAACAATTGGTATCAGAGCAGGTCCTTCAGAAGAAGCTTGATCGTTTGAAGGAAGATCTATCATCATGAGTAACTACAAAAGAGAGGGATCCATTAGACCACCAATATTTGATGGGAGAAACTTCATTTATTGGAAGGTAAGAACCACAGCCTATCTTCAATCTCTTGGAACAAATGTTTGGGAAATTGTGGAAGGAGGAAATACATTTCCATCAACAATTCCTACAGATACGGCAGGTAAAAAGAAATATGAAACCAATGCCATGGTCGTCAATACATTATTAGGGAGTCTATCACAATTATAATTTTTCAAGGTTATGCAGCTCAAAACTTCCAAAGAAATATGGGACAAGATCATTCTAAGCTATGAACAAGACAATCAGGTAAAACGTGCAAAAACACAATCTCTCAAAATTCAATATGAAACTCTCGAAATGCACAATGATGAAAGTATAGCTAATTACTTCCTACGTATAGATGAGATTTTTAATCGCATGAAAAACTTGGGTGAAGAGATAAAAGAAGTTACTTTAGTTGAAAAGGTTTTAAGATCCTTGTCTACTAAGTTTGAATCAAAAGTGTCTGCCATAGAAGAAAAGCAGGATCTTCAGAGTATTCTTATGACACAGCTGCACAGAATCCTAACTGTTTTCAAAATGAGAAAAGAAGGTCCATCAGATATGAGGGAAGCCACATTCAAAGCTTCAGGAAGAGAAGAACTCAATGAATTAGGACATATTTCAGAAGGAGAGGAAGAAGAAAACTTTGTCAAGAACCTTCAATGAGGTTCTGGAAGATTTAGAGGTAAAATACCTTTCAAATGTTTTGCTTGTGGAAGAGTCAATCATTATGTTGCCAAATGTCCTCACAAAGATAAGCTTGATAAAGGTAAGGAATCAGCAAAATGGAATAGAAAACAAAGTGCAAGTAAGAAGAGCTATTATACACATGAAGATAGTGATGGTTTATCAAATAGTGATGAATATGAAAATAGTAATGATTATACACTTCTGATGGCTTTTGAAGATGATGATTTCTTGGATGCTTTAGATGAAGATGGTCTTTATGAAGAAATCTCTAAACTTAAAATTTTTTTAGAAGAAAAGAATATGATTATAGATACTCTAACATTCCAACTTGCTGAAAGGGAAAAACACAATGAAAGATTATAATGTGAAATTGTGGGTCTAAGAAAGGATATTGAGAAAACAAAAGCTCTCAATCTTAGATTTGCTAAAGGATCAGAGACCCTAAATGAAATTATCAAAGTGCAACATTCTCCTCTAATAAAGACAGGTCTTGGATATACTAAAGAAGCACAGAAACCATCCACCTCCACTAAAAGGTATCTTGATGCAGTAAAGAGCAGTGAACAGTTTGAAAAAAGTCAGCAAAGGCATAAAGCAGATCACCAAGAAAATCGGGGTCAATCTACTTCAAGATGAACAGAAGCGACAACCAACCTCAGGTAAATCATACTAAGTTTGCTTCAAGAATGAATGTCAATGGAAACTACAATCACCAGGTCAGTAGGTTCGATAATCGCATGAATTTCTTTAATGGCCAATGTTTTTCATGTCATAACTTTGGACAAAAATCTGCTCAATGTGTTTTCTTACAAGACCATCATGACTAGAGAAGCACGAAATAAAAAGAATGTTACAGGGATCATGAAAAGGACCTACAATAACTTTTCGCTTCTTGAAAATGAAATAGAATTCTCTATCTATAACAACTTCGGTCATGAAGATTCTGAATGTAGGAGTAAATTTCGGCGAACATGTCAGAAGGAGCAAACTTCATTGGGTCCCAAAACTTGGAGAAAGAAAGAACCGCAAATAGAAATATGTGGTATAGCCTTGTATGCAGAAGGACAAGAAAATCAATGGTACATCGACAGTGGATGCTCAAAACACATGACAGGTGATAAAGAAAAGCTTCAGTCATATAATGCCTTAGAAAAGGAAAAGAAGGTATTATTTGGAAATGACACTCTTGTTGTCATAAAAGATAAAGGTCTTATTCTCTTAAACGAAAAGGTTAAAGCTGGGAATGTTAAGTATGTTGATGGTCTAAAGCATAATCTATTGAGTGTTAGTCAAATGTGCGATCAAGGAAATGAAGTAGTATTTTGATCAAATGGATGTGTTGTTTGTGAGCTTGATATAGGAGAAACAATGCTCAAAGGTATAAGAACTCCAAGAAACCTATACATACTCAATGGAGGACAACAACAATGCTACCTAAGCAAAAATAATGAACACTGGCTATGGCACAGAATATTGGGGAATCTAAGCTTCTCTCAAATAAGAAAAGCATGCAGATTCCAGGTTGTTTGTGATCTTCCTGATATCAGCATTCCAGAAAATACAATATGCAAATCATGTCAATTTGGTAAGCAAACCAGAGCTCATTTCCCTAAGAAGGAAGGATCAGCTAGTAAGCCTCTTGAACTTGTTCATACTGATTTATGTGGTCCATCAAGGAAAAAGTCACCTCGTGGAGAAGAATACTTTATATTGTTCATTGACGACTTTTCTAGAATGTGTTGGATAGGACTTCTAAAGCATAAAGATGAAGCATTTGAAAAGTTCAAAGCCTTCAAAGTGTTGGTTGAAAATTAATCAGATCGCAAAATCAAATGCCCCGGGTCTGATTGAGGAGGGGAATTTACCTCAGATGATGAATAGAACTTCTCAACAAATGGCTCGTGCCATGCTAGATGAGTTTGGAACTCCCGCAACCTTTTGGGATGAAGCTGCATTTGCTGCCGTCACTATTCTCAACAAAACAAACGTTCGGGTAAACAACACTCAAACTCCACATGAACTTTGGTATGGTAAGACTCCTACTATAAAATAGTTCAAAGTCTTTGGAAGAAAATGTTACATCAAAAGGACTGATGAAAAACTTGGCAAGTTTGAACCTAGAGCAGATGAAGGCATTATCCTTGGTTACTCTTCCCGAAGTAAAGGATATAAGTGTTATAATAAAAGGGTAGGGAAAATTGTTGAAAGTATTGATGTTGTAGTTGATGAAGCAGGTAAAAACTGAAGATTATGAATAAGATGAGGATTATCCTTCCACATCAAATCAGACTAATTCTGAAGAAGAAACCAATGAAGCACTAGAAGAATAGATAATTGTAGAAGAAAAGACTCCATCCAGGTATGTTCAGAAAAATCATCTAGAGAGTCAAATTTTGGGACGAAAAGAGGCAGGTGTGCAAATAAGAAGAACTATTAGAGAAGCTTCAAGCTATCTAACATTACTTTCCACCATAGAACCTCAAAATGTACATGAAGCATGCAAAGATGAATGTTGGGTCAAGGCCATGAATTAAGAGCTTGAGCAAATTGAAAAGAATAATACTTGGAATTAGTTCCTAGACCTCATGATAAGAATATCATAGGAACCAAATGGATATTCAAGAACAAGCTGAATGAAAATGGAGAAGTTATTAGAAACAAGACTAGACTTGTTTGTAAAGGATATGCTCAACAATAAGGTATAGATTTTGAAGAAACTTTTGCACCTATTGCTAGACTTGAAGCCATAAGAATGTTCCTTGCTCTTTCTAGCTTTCAGAACTTCAAAGTATACCAAATGGATGTAAAATCTGCCTTTCTTAATGGAGACTTAGAAGAGGTATATATTGAGCAACCAGATGGATTCATTCTTGGAAATGATCCAAAACTTGTATGTAGACTCAGAAAGGCTCTCTATGGTCTAAAACATGCTCCAAGGGCCTGGTATTACCGTCTTGACAAATACCTCCATCAACAAAGTTTTTCAAAAGGATCAGCTAATAGCAATCTATATACAAATATTGAAAATGACAAATTGCTAATACTTGTTTTGTATGTTGATGATATCATTTTTAGTAGCAATGAAGAAGTCATGAGTCAAAACTTTGCTTTGGTAATGCAGAAAGAATTGGAAATGTCCCTGCTTGGTGAGCTCACATATTTTCTTGGTTTACAGGTTCAACAAAATAAATAAGGTATTTTTCTATCACAAACCAAGTACCTCAAGCAGATATTAAAAAAATATGGCATGGAAGATTCTAAACCAGTATGTACCCCTATGGTAACAGGATGCAGTCTGAACTCAATGATGAATCAACAGCAGTACATCAACCAACCTACAGATCCATGATTGGTAGTCTACTTTACCTAACAGGTATCCGACCAGACATCATGCATGCAGTAGGAATAGTTGGAAGATTCCAAGCCAATCCAAAGGAACCACACCTTCAGGCATTCAAAAGTATTTTCAAATATCTTCAAGGAACTCAGAATTTTGGTTTATGGTATCCTAGGGATATAGATCTTACACTTCATGCATATACAAATGGAGATTGGGCAGGAAGTGTGGATGACAGAAAGAGCACTAGTGGTGGTGAATTTTATATGAGTTCCATATTAGTATCTTGGTTCAGCAAGAAACAAAGTTCAGTTGCATTATCTACAACTGAAGCAAAATATGTGGTGTTGCATCTCGCTGCACACAACTCCTTTGGATGATACAAACATTGCAAAACATTCAGATCACATGTACTCCACCCATCTCCATTCTATGTGATAATATAAGTGCAATCAGTATTTCAAAGAATCCAGTCATGTATTCCAAGACCAAGCACATACCTATTAAATATCATTTTCTCTGTGAACAAGTGCTTGAACAAAAGGTCAAATTGGAGTGTGTTCCCTCCAAAGAACAGGTTGCTGATATATTCACCAAACCACTGCCTAGAGAGACATTTAAATATCTCAAATAGAAGCTGGGAGTAGTCGATGCATCATCTTGTTGTTGAAACTTATCTGTTTCAGAGAAAATTGGTTGTATGCGAGTTTCATGAAGTGTATCTGCGTACGTAAGGAGGTTGTTGTGGAAACAATCGCGTATATGTTGGTTTGAAGAAAAATAGTGGGCTAGACTTAGGACGAAAGGATTTTGATATGGGTCTAACAGTAATCTCTGGCACAGGTTCAGGGGGAGCATATACTTCTAATAATGCATTGTTGGCATTATCTTAGAAGATATTGGTACAAATTCACAGTTGTTTTGTTTCAGATGGAATAGTTTCAGGGGGAGATCATGGTTGTTGGTCTGGATGTTGATTGACAGATGCTGCTGATGATAGTTGCAGATATTTGGGAGATCATGGTCTTGTTTTAGATATTTGGTCTCTATGTCATGTATATCTTTTATTATCAAGGTCATCTAACGACATATTTTGTTTCCCCACTATGCATGGGATGGATGATGCATTTTACTTATTCTGTCATGGGAGATGGATGTATGTATGAGTCTTTGGTGATAGGAAGGTCATTTATGATGTATATAGTCATGTTCTTGTCACATCTTTTTGCAGACCTTGCTTACAGTCAGGGGGAGCATGGACAGCACACCTCAACATATCAGAGAATTCAGCATGTACTAAGGGGGAGCATAACCCTTTTCCCTTGATGACAAAGGGGGAGAGTGACTTGGGGTTGCCATCTGTTGCTGAGGTACTATCACCCTTAGAGTGGGATAGGGTCATTCCGTATTGGATACTTTTCCCAATCGAAGCAAAGCTATCTAAGATTTCTTCTTTATGAAAGTAAAATAGGGGAGAAAGAGATCCACTAACCGATGTCTTTCGCTAATGGTTGATCCAATCTTCTCTCCTTGCTGCTTGCTCCCAGCTCCTTGCTCTTTCACTGACCCATCTACACCAAGATCCTGCAAAATGGCAAGAGAGGGAAACTACAAGAAGCATACATTCATAATTGATTCAAGGATTAGAATAAATCAAATACACAAGTATAACAATACATCATTGAAACACATGCATATAGAAGAACCTCAAATGCTTTATTAATGGAAGAAGTAAAGTTCAGGAAGTGATACAACCATAAGAGGCCCAATCCAGCATCACCTTCCCAGCAGAAAGAAATCTCCTCTTCACCTCCTTCAAAGCAAATCACCCAATAGTTCTAAACTCAAACCAACAACACTTCCTTACATTCACAAGATTCCAGCCTCCCTAGACCTCATGAGAGAGCTCTATATATAGGAGTTTTGGAGAAAGGATGAGTCAGCTTGAGGCTGGCATGAAGCTGACTAGTGTCCTCTCTCACTTCATTTATTCTTCAGTTCTTGAGTCCACTTGGAGGTTCTTGCTTCCACTTGTAGATCTAGACCCTCTTACTCATCACCAGTTGAATTCCTTGATCCAAGTGTCATTTTGGAAGCTTCCTGGGAATTGACACCTTGAGGAATGACTGTGCCACATGTCCCAACTCGCCCAACGCAGGTAGCCTTCTTTGCAGTTGACATTCAGCGCAGGTAGACAGTGGAGCAGTTGACATTCAGCGCAGATGCTCAGTGGAGCAGTTGACATGATCCAGAATTAGCTTGTTTTTGAGTGTTTTCAGGTGGAGAACTGCTATTCAGTGTTGTGGTTTGCTGACCTTGTTCCTCTAGGGGTAGGAACAACATGTTTAGGGACTTTGGATCCCTTAGATTATGGACATTTCATGCTTCATGCTGTAAGGCACAAAAATGTCTATAACAGTTGCCCCCTAAAGTATGAGGTCGCTTATCGGGTGAAATGCTTTATCAGGAGGATCCGAAGTTCATTCAATCGCTGAGAGGTGACCTGTAATAAAATACAATACAATACATTATTTTTCATTCTGCTTTCATGATCTAGCTGAGGCGGGCATTCCCATGCTCAGCTTTATAAATTCATTTTGGTACATAGAACAGACGATCGTCTGATGGTAGACTGATAATTCTCTGCTGAAATTATCATCCTTTGAGTAGGATGATCATCTGCTGTAATGATGTACATGTCAAATTTCTTTATATTTCCTGAATATATATCGCAGCCCGGATGGATGAAACTAGATCCGGGGTCTTCAAACTCGTTTGATCTTCACTCTAAGTACAAGTCAATCCATGTGAGAATTGCGCTGAAGTCGAACATGGAAAGACATCGCTTGATTACCGATCAATGATGTAAACCGTTAACAAGCGCGAGAGGAATCACTGATAATGATAATGACCCTCAAGGTACTACAGTACAATTCACGTGGTGTGAATAAAGGACTTGGCGTCGAACACCACGCAAAATCTTCTGGTCGAAGGTCATTGATGTATACCTGTCGCCGGAAGTGAGAAACTTGCCATTGAGGCATGCAAGTTTCAAAGTACTGGGGGGGGGGGGTGTTCCTAGATCAACTTCTTGGATAATGAGCTGAAGTCGACAAGAAGCGATCCGTCAAAGGAGGACCTTAATGAATCCCACATCAGTGACACGGAACGGAGCTAATGATTTTAATGGAGGTGAAAACAATCTGTGACATATGATTCAGGGTGGCGATCATGGATGGATGAAGGATAATGTATGGCAGTGGATGGGACACGGTTGAGTCTTTTCTAAACAACATCTCTTGAACATATAACGACACTGATACAATGGATCGGTAGCATTACCCCAAATGTGGATGGTTTGGCGAGACCATGGTGATGAGACCGGTGAATGAAACAACCCAACCCGATGTGATACGGAGGAAAAGTGTCATGTTCAAGAGCGACTTGCTACCATTAAAGCTTTGAGGTTCTCCCAATTTTTCCCCAGTCATTTCTGACCAGTACCTCTTTATTTTTGTCAAGCTTGAGGAGGATAACATATGCTTGTTCTATAACCTGCCCTTCGGGCAAGCCCATCGCTATGTTTTAACGAGCCTAGCGATAGGGAAACTCGTTCTCGTATAAAGACAAGTTTGTCGCTATTTAATCATTTTAACGAGTCTAACGACAAGGAAAACTCGGTCCTTTTCGTTTTTAGAGAGTCTGAAAAGGTACATAAAGTTAACTCCAAAATTCCTTTTTCGTCATCTAATCCCTTAAGTCCGAAAAAGTATAAAACAATACAAAAGGGATGAGTTTTCGATAACTTTAACGAGCCGAACAAAACAAGCGCTCGACCTTTTTGTGCAATAATCCCCTCAGGTCCAAAAAGATTAAAATCTAGAGGAGGGATAGCTCTTCCGGTCACTTTAACGAGCTGGAAGGCCAAAACTCGGCAAACTTTTCATATTTTACGAGTCAGTTGAAAAGAGCTCAAAGAAGACTCGTCTTTTGAGGAACGAGTGATAAACAGGGATAGCAGCAGATTCCAGGTACAGGTTGGAATTTTCCAATCAGGGCAGTGTCACAAGGATGGCTAGGTGAAATCACTCTTCGCAGCTGTTCCTCAAAATAGGTAAACAATCATATGGAGGTGAACAATCGGCCAAATGAAAGTGGAGGTGGCAGGTGCAAAACACGACCAAGGCTTTTTATGGCTGATAAATTTACGATCACAGTGGTTATTTACCGGGATGGGTTCATTTTTTAACGAGCTTGAATGTGCCAAAACACTGCTCAATCTTATGTTTATTTTTTAACGAGCATGAACTATGTGTTAAAACTGCTCGGATCTCGCTTTTCTATTTTTTAACGAGCATAAATTCCGTAGTAAAACTGCTCGATGATAAGTTTGCATGCCCCCAGCATGATAACGCAAATCGAGGTGCATGCCCCCCAAGCTTCATTACATTCAACTTGGTGGTTGGAATGAAGGTTTACCTTTGAGACTCGGAAAGGGTATTTGTTTCATTTTTTAATGAGGTTGACACAGTAAAATAACTATCCTCATGACTCTTTGTTTCATTTTTTAACGAGGTTGACACGAGATAAGAACCGTCCTCGGAGCCCACTATATTTACAGTATTTCTATTAGGGCGATGATCCACGCTGACAAAATGTTTAGGAATCTTCTGAATCCATTAGATATAGAAGATTTCATATTGTAGGTTTCCACTGTGGCCACTTCCGTCAGATTACTTGCAGGCGGTAGGGCAAAAGTACCCATTAAAGCAGGGTCTTTTAGGAGACCTACTCCAATATTTTGAAGCGAATGATTTCTTCCATGGATCATTGGAATGCTTCTCGTAACTTGTGAACTGTCGGGGAGGAAAGTTTGTTGGTTGACGACTGTAATTCCTCCTTGAAAGGGAAATGCAATCTTCCTGAAGTAGGTCGACACAACTGTGGCCATGGCATATATCCGGGGCCTTCCCAGTAGGATGTTGTAATCGAGGTTTCCATCGATTACTTCAACATCAATTCCTACTGTTTTGCCCCCTAGTTCAACTTGCAAGTTACTTAAAATCCCGTATGGAGTGTATGATCGTCCATTAAATGCTTTTAACGTCGTTGACGATCTCGACAAGGGTGGTGAGCCTAAATTCTTCCAGCAACTCATCGACATAATACACGTAGATGCCCCCTCATCAATAATTGTTCGATGAACAGTTTTGTTGAGGGCTTTCACTTGAATAAGGAAAGCTAGTTGAGCTGGTAACTGAGGGTCATATCCTTTATGATCAAAGGCCACAAGATTGGAATCCATTGGGCCAATTCCACCTATTGCTGATAATAAAGCTTGCTCTTGGGAGAAGCAATTTTGTGGTACCTCAAGTGTCGACATAACGGACGGTGATTGGGCCAGGTCCTCTATCTGTGCTATTTTCGCACAATGATTAAATGTCGATTTGTGCACTGTTCCCTTTTGCGACTTTATCATTGGCTCAGGGACGATGGGTGGCACAACTTCGGTCAAAGTTGTTGTCGAACTACTAGGTTGTTCATTAGCCTTGTTGTTCGACAACTTTGGATTCCTGTAATCCTTATTCCTCGTCAAAGCATCATTTTGCTGCTTTGATACAGACAACATAAGCACTTGGGATCGGGAAGCATTTTGATTAGCAACCAGTTCGGTCCTCGGGCTTGGAAACGGATTAGTCAACACATCTGAGGTTTTCGAACTCTTAAAGATTCTTTTAAGCTCAACTTTGTATGGACAATCTGCTGCCCAATGATCCTCGTCGCATATATGGCACCCCGTAGGGGGTTTCCTTTTTCTCCCTTTCTTTTTCTTCTCGCCCCCTGGTTGCTTCAGTCGTTTTCCCTTGTCGTCTGACACGGCACTTACTTCCGAGGCAAGAAGTTCCTCATTTGCATTTTGACTGGAAATCATACGGGCCTTTTTAGATATAGCCTTTGTCGATTTCATGTCTGTTGCGCCAATCACGCCATCGCCGGCATGAGAGTCACTATTTGATTTAGGAGGAGGAGGAATTGAAAATTCCAGTCTAGGGGCGTCAGGTATCTTATCATAGAGCGTGCCGGACTGAGTATATACTAAGTCTAGATATTGTGCACGAGCAATAACTTGCTCCTCCGTTACGACTCCCCCCTTGGCCACATCTTCCGTTATGGCAGGAAGTAACGACTTTATAAACCATTCAGCTAACAGCTGATCTGGAACGTAAGTCTTTACCATCCTGCGATGACGACGCCACTCATGTATATGATCGGATATATGTGTGGCCATCGTCTGCTTGAAGTTGGTTAAGATTTCCGTTCCAGTTTAATACCTTATCGGTAACTGAAAATGGGTTAAGAAAGTCGTGGCTAGGGAACTGAAACTGTCGAAAGAGGCTCTAGGTAATTCAATATACCATTTAGCCGCTGGACCCGTCAATGTCCTCTGAAAAAGGCGAAGCCTTATCGAATCATCATTCAGGGTGTTCGACGAACACCACAGATGAAAAGTCATGACGTGATTCGATGGGTCTTCACCTGGATTTCCATTGAATTTAGGAATGTCCGATGGAAGTTTATGCGGAATCGCTGGCCACCAAGGGGCATAAGCAATTGGATCATTCGTCAGCCGGTTTAGATCTGGTAATTCTAGAGTTGCTACAAAGGGCAACTGTTGATTCAGGTTAGGTGGAGCATACCCAGGATAAGATGGAATCACCTGAGCAGTGGGTCTTTGCATACCAGCATAATGTATTTGATGCTGGCAACTTTGACAAGTTTGATGGGTATAACCGTTATTATATGGTTGCCCATTACTTACAAAGACTTGTTGCTCGGGTCCTTGATATGATTGCTGTAATTGTGGTTGTTGAGTTTGAACCAGCTCCGGTTGTTGGACCATTTGCTGTTTTCCAATACTGGATGATTGACCAAAATGAGGAGTCATAGTACTTGTTTGAGCCTGAGTCGCTCCAGATAAGGAGGCACTAACCAGAGGTTGTGATTGAGTTTTCGAGACAAGAGGCTATTGTATGGCAACCTGAGAAACTTGGGGTTGACATACAACAGGTAGCGCTTGTACTTGCGATGCAATCAACATACCAGGTATAGTGGCAACATTCGACACAGGGTGGACTGGTTGCATTGAATATGCAACCCTTGGTTGCTGAGGCAGTATTGGTACCCATCTGCTGGATGTAATTCCAGTTTGACCTGAACTTTGTTGTAAACTCCCATATGGTTGTTCTCCGGGGGGAAACAATGAAAAGGCATACTGCCCTCCATATGGTGGCAATCCAGTGCTTAAAGGGTAGATTGGCCTTTGAAGACACATTGGATCAAGTTGTTGAGTTTCAACATAAGAAATACCAGATGATAATCGATGAAGAAATAGGAACTAACCATGTCGTCGAAACAGTCTCTGATTGGACTCCAACTTGTTGTTGACAATTTGCTGGGACAGATGGTATACCAGCGAACATCGTTGGAGTAGCAGCAGGAGGCTCTGACGCTGCTATGTCGGATGACACAGTCCTGGATGTCGACGGTTGTTCAGACATATTTAGTCTATCCAAAATATTTCCTAGCGATTCTACAAGAACTTTGTGATGAAGGTAGACTAACTTCGAAGATCAATGCAGGAATAAAGGGTGATTGTTCCGTTTAAAATAAATTGTTAACGACGCTTTAGACACAACTTGCTTTTTTAGTTTTAAAGAGTCGAGAAAAAGCTAAAGATGACTCTAGTCTCCTTCGATGTTTTAACGAGCCCGAAGTGACAAATGCTCGGATGGACTTTTTCAGTTATAGAGTTTGAAAAAGGCCAAAAGAAACTATTCTGGAGTTCTAGGCAGAGGGTGTGCCAAACTTTTCGCAAAACCACAGAATACGTTTTACGGTATGGGTGGTCGATCTTCGTGAATGATGTGTTCACTGCATTGCGATCAGTAGGGCGGCCGACACGACTTCCTATGGATAAAGGCTTTGTTCCTATAGGGGTATCCCAATATATACGCGACGGTACGTGGGAGCATAAGTCCGTATTAGTGCCACCGACTCTCAGGAGGAATCACCCACCTTCTTCGAGATCGACAGTCACTATGTTTAACGACGCCGGAACACGTCTCTACCTAGACCTCTATGTGTTTGCGTTATGTTTCAAAGCGTTGTTATGTAAATTCAATTTATTTTAGGTTGATCTTGTTTAGCAGTTTGCCTTTATGGATCACCACGAGATGTACAGTACAACTCCTAAATGCAGTCTAAAGATGAGAAGCAAGCTTTTCAATCTTTTCAACTTATGAAAATCTTAACTACTGAGGGAAAATAAAGACATCATCTTTTCACACAGATCATAGAGCACACACTAATGCACTTTTTCCTAAATCAACATGCAAGCTGTCAAAATGCACATGCACAATGCAGGTATTTCTTTTCTCTTTCTTAATGTTGATGTGCTACAAAAGGAAAGATGTTGTATAACTTTGAATTCAATTTCAAGTGAAAGCAAACAAGCTTTTGTCCAAAATCAAAAGACACCTTAAGATTTACTTGTTTCAACACTAGAAATACATAAATTCAAACCATATGATGAAAGCAAAAGCTCAATCAGCTATGAACAGCAAACAAACTTACTCTTAAGATCAGAATGACACTTATCACAGGTCTAGATCTAAGAGGCCACAGCAAGACTAGTTTACTTTCGTTATGGGAAACTGCAAATGATGTAAGAAATACACAAAGAACAAATACAGTTTCTTTATACAACCGAGGCAGAATAGTGGCAAAGAAAGGTGGTTTCAGATAGGTACATTGACTGACAACAGGCTGCAAAAACAAGGATGAAAACAGGGCAATAAACAACAAGGAACCCTAGTTGCACAAGGCAAAACTGGTTCAGCGCAGGTAGTACACTGTCAGTTTGACATTCAGCACAGGTATCCCCTTCGGGACATGCGATGAAATGCAGACTGCCTTCACAGTGCCTGCAATGAAGAGATAAACTTTCATTTTTCTCAGTTTCCGGGTTACAGATTGCTCAAAAATTCACAGTTTTTGGCCAAATCAGAAGCTATCAATCAAGTACACACTAAAGGATGAAAAGCTATAACTAAGAGTTGTTCAGATTCCTTGTGGATCAGCTCTTCAAATCATAAACATGCCCAGAAACTGAGCTAGAGTAGCTGCCCTCTACTTTGCATTTGAAAGATTCAAATGCAGTTCGATTCGGTACTCCCTGTGTTTAGGAAATGAATAGCAAAAACACAAACAACCAACAAGATGCGATCCCCAGCGGAGTCGCCAATTTGTTGTTGGGAAAAGTATCCAATACGGAATGACCCTATCCCACTCTAAGGGTGATAGTACCTCAGCAACAATCGAAGCAAAGCTATCTAAGATTTCTTCTTTATGAAAGTAAAATAGGGGAGAAAGAGATACACTAACCAATGTCTTTCGCTAATGGTTGATCCAATCTTCTCTCCTTGCTACTTGCTTCCATCTCCTTGCTCTTTCACTGGCCCAGCTACACCAAGATCCTGCAAAATGGCAAGAGAGGGAAACTACAAGAAGCATACATTCATAATTGATTCAAGGATTAGAATAAATCAAATACACAAGTATAACAATACATCATTGAAACACATGCATATAGAAGAACCTCAAATGCTTTATTAATGGAAGAAGTAAAGTTCAGGAAGTGATACAACCATAAGAGGCCCAATCCAACATCACCTTCCCAGCAGAAAGAAATCTCCTCTTCACCTCCTTCAAAGCAAATCACCCAATAGTTCTAAACTCAAACCAATAGCACTTCCTTACATTCACAAGATTCCAGCCTCCCTAGACCTCATGAGAGAGCTCTATATATAGGAGTTTTGGAGAAAGGATGAGTCAGCTTGAGGCTGGCATGAAGCTGACTAGTGTCCTCTCTCACTTCAGTTATTCTTCAGTTATTGAGTCCACTTGGAGGTTCTTGCTTCCACTTGGAGATCTAGACCCTCTTACTCATCACCAGTCGAATTCCTTGATCCAAGTGTCATTTTGGAAGCTTCCTGGGCATTGACACCTTGAGGAATGACTGTGCCACATGTCCCAACTCGCCCAGCGCAGGTAGCCATCTTTGCAGTTGACATTCAGCGTAGGTAGACAGTGGAGCAGTTGACATTCAGCGCAGATGCTCAGTGGAGTAGTTGACATGATCCAGAATTAGCTTGTTTTTTAGTGTTTTCAGGTGGAGAACTGCTATTCAGTGCTGTGGTTTGCTGACCTTGTTCCTCTAGGGGTAGGAACAACATGTTTAGGGACTTTGGATCCCTTAGATTATGGACATTTCATGCTTCATGTTGTAAGGCACAAAAATGTCTATAACACCATCAAGTCCAAAGGGGGAGATTGTTGGCATTATGACACAGATTTGGCGCTACAACGCAAGTGTTGTCCTTTATGGAAACTCACTCAAAGGACAGATCAGTTCAGGCTCATAGAATGAAGAAAGAGAGGTATAAAAAGGTTCCCCATTGACCAAGTATGGTGTATATGCGGGTTCACTGACCAAAATATGCATATAGAGTACACACGCACTTTCATGGAAGGAAAGGTGCGTACATGTTAGAAAACTTGGTTTTGGTCCGTGGACTATTTGGTCCATGGTATTGTGATCCATGGTATTGGTCTAAGGTACCTTGCCGAAGTGTTGACCCTAGGTATTTGGTCTAAGGTATTGATTCTAAGTGGTTTTGGACCATGGTATTGAGTAAGGTCTAAGACTATAAAAGGAGGAGAAGATCATTAGGAAAATGCACTCAAGTATTGAATATCTTATGAAGAGAAAGATCGAGAATACATGTTATTGGGCATAGTTGAATATGAATCAAGGATGAACCTCAGCGCTTGATAAAGGATAAGATCTATTGATGGGTCAAGATCTTAAGGCTTGAGGTGAAGTATCTTTGTGTGATTTTGATATTTTATCTGGATAGTTGGCGCATGTCGTAATCTATAAATATGATGATCTGGGTATAACTGATGTCTAAATAGTTGTAAAGGTTAAATCATCTCTTACAGATCTACACGCAGGTTCACTATGGCAAATAACGCGTATACATGCTAGTTCTACATATAAAAACAACGTATACACATGTTCTCCTTGAGTAAAGTGTGTATGCACACAGTTTTGACACATTGAAGTAGCGTACACCTCATAAAATATACTTTAGCTACTTTTGTTTGTTATTTCAGTGTTCTGGGTTCTGGTTACTATTATTGTATTCTGGTTACAACATTCTTAGAAATGATTGTTTGATTCAGTTTTGGTTGGTGCAAAGGAGATCGGTTGATGCAGATATATTTGATGTTTGATTGATGTTATTAATGGATCCAGTCTGAAAATTTATGAAACGTGGTCCCTGCAAGAAAAGAGACGGTTGTAGCCTTCTATAGGTCAGCACCTACGTACTAGTACATCAGCTAGTACAAGAGATAGGGTGTTGTAGCTCCTTTCTAGGAGAAGTTGGAGAATGGGAGAAGGTTGTAGCCTTCTACAGGTAGAAGCCTGCATACTGGTATAAGACTGCACCAGTACAAAATATTGTAAAAAGATGTTTCTTATTAAAAGGAAGATAGAGACGATTGCAGTTGGTGGTTTTCACCCACATTGGGTTTCCACCTTATATCTTGTGTTCATATGTGTGACTGTCTATTCTGTTTTTACCGCTCCTGGTTAATGTTTATACGGTTCTGATGCATAGATTAAAGATCAACATATGGATAATTAACTAAATTATAAGTTTACAGGATATACGCTAGTTGCCTTATATACAGTTATGTATACATGCAAGTTTCATTAACTTAAGTAGCGTATATGAATTAGAATATGGAAATGAAATATTATTGACTGGCTAATACTGATTCACCCCCCCCTCTCAGTATTATTTCCAACAATGACATTTGTTGACCACCCCCATGTCTCAGCATCAACTCTCCCCACCTGAGTAATCGTGGATCCTTGGGCGCTGGTGGATCCACTTTCAGCCACTGATAGTAGAACAAAGGCACGAGTTCTAGGATGAACGTCACTAGAATAGATTTGAAAACAAATTGTTTCTAATTTCCCCTCTTGCACTTGGTTAGTTGGCACTTCATGCACGCTAACAAACCTTCTCACCAATTGAAAACCGTGGGATTTAGGCACTCGGTCGCATACTAGAAATGAGACTTTTATGCCTCATGCAATGCTTGTGCCCCAGATATTCGGTCCATGGTGTGTAGGATATTTCGTAATGGGATGTTGGTAATGGTCTTTATGTCAATTCTCCCACTGTTACACTTTTTGGCTTCAGGCAATGCCTCACAATGAGAATATCCATGCTCTCTCCTCCAATACGTGATCCAGATAACTACACCTGTTATCCCTTTTTGGACAACCCAATAATGAAGTAAATGTTGATGACCTTTATTTCGAGCTCTTGATCCTCAAATATGAACAATTAGTGATCTACATCCCACCAACTGATTAAGTATTGCAATGACTCAAGTTGTTCTCTAATCTCGGGAATCATGAAGAACTTGAGAAATCCACATGCTCGTAGGGCATCAATAAAGTATTCATCCTGCATAGCCTGATGGTCTTTAGCTTCATGACCCCTCTCTTTCCATTCAATCACCATTTTGGACTGGTTTTCCTGCAAAAAATCAACAAACCAACATTTCATGAGCATCCATGGAGAGAAAATCCAAGATTAACTATTTTACATGGAAGGTTTCACTTCAAATTTTTTACCTCAGCACCAGCGCATCTATTTAGGAATTTTTTTTTCCCTGCCAACGTGAGTGCCTAACTGGCCTTAGGGTGAGTAGCACAAGTCTGATGGGTGAAACCCATGCTAGTCACCCACGATGTAAATTTTTTGCAAGTATTTTTTGTAGCCTACCCTATGGATGAAAATTCATAAAATTACTACCAAGCTAAAAGGAAGGGACAATCTATTACCTGTAACAAGCGGCTTGAAAAATGGTGTCCTAGATTGATCATGCTCTTTGCTTGAATATCAAGGTAAAAATGCTCTCACAATTGAAAATTGGTAAAATGCTAAAAATGACTTACTTTTTGCCCTATTTATAGTTTTAAATAATATGTTTACCAAATTAGGGCATATTTCACTCATTTTTTAATATTTTTCCTCGAAAACGATAAAGTGCATTTCCTTGTGCAGTGACAGGTCATATTTTCTTGGTGACAATGATTTATCTTGACTGATTCAATGACTTTTATTTTATCACTTTTTCAGAATCGTAAAAAAAAAACAAAAAAATAACCCCCTGGACTCATCCTTAAGCGCTTTTTGACTCTCAAAAAATGAAAAGATTGTCTAGTACTTGTCATTTCGAACTCGTAAAAGTAAATGAAATGGCATCTACTCAGTACATGTTTAACCCTTTTCTGAATTGAGATAGTCTGTTGTACAAAAAAGGAATACCTTATTCGAACATGGCTAGGAGGTTCTCTTCAATATTGTTTTCTATATTTTCGAGTTCAAGAGACGATTTATGAAAAGGAACATTTGGAGTTTTCTTTTCTACTTATTTTTCAAACTCTCTAAACATGAAAAAGATGTTGAGTTTTACCTTCGTCAGACTTGTAAAACTTAAACGATGCAGGACTCTTTGCCATGATGAGACCAAGTTCCTCCTTCCTAGGGCTTGTAAAACTTACTAGGATGGATTTATCAGAAGGATGAACTTATATGGCAATGATATGTTATCCCCTTCAACCTTGCGATAAACAATATATGGGGCACTCCCCAGAAATGTTGGGGGAAAAAGTGAAAGCATTCATCTCTTGTATCATATAAAGGAAACATGTTGCTCTTGAACATGACACTCATCTATTACTCGTGTTGGGTTTGGGATATCCTCACTTGATCACTTTCCTTCCTGGGTTTGTGGAATCCATTTTACCTCTCATCTGATTATACCATTTCATCATCATAACCTCTGATCCTATGTTGAGTCAAATGTTGCCAAACTCTAGAGTTGTGTCACCGATATGTTCAAGAGAAGTTATATCTACAGTTCTTTACTGCCTATACACTGTCTGATTTTCTACCACAATCTTGGATCACACTTATCTACTCTACTACATCCTTTTGTTTCATGTCGATGATGTGGGATTCATTATGGCCCTCCTTCGATGGATCACTTCCTATCAACTTTAGCTCATTATCTGGGAAGATGATCTAGAAACTCCCTTCTAGTACCTTAGAGCTTTCATGCCTCAATGGAAATTTCTTAGTATTCGACGACAAGTTGACATCATTGACCTACGATCGGATGATTCCATGGGCGTTCGACTTCAGTTTCACTATTCACATTCGTGGATTGTGTTGATTGTACCTTGAAAGCCATTGTCATCATTAGTGGTTTCTCTGGTACCTATTAACGATTTACATCATTAAGTGGTAATCAGGTGGTTTTCTATCATGTTCGACTTTGACACATCTATTCACATGTTAGAATTCGTACACTAATCGGGTTGAGACAGAGTGCAAGACCCTAAATTTTGTCTGATAAAATCCAAGTTGCGTGGAGTTATGAGTCATTCATGTTTGTAGACATGTTTCCTCTGGATGGATAGCTGTGACCATATTGTGGGTCCATATTCATGATCCTTTCTATTCATATGGTTGTGACCATACTGAGAATCTTCGCACATGATCCTTATTATATGGATGATTGAGACCATATCGTGGATTCATGTATTATTAGATTCCTATTCCTATATTGTTAGGCATGATCATCGGAGATGTCAGATATGTATATGCTCGATTTGCAGGTCTCCTAATGGTGTTGTTCTCATCCTTGCCTGACTTGTAAAGCATATGAGCCATCACTCCCTGTTCTACCTTCATGCTTTAGGGGGCATCTGCTACTCAATATTTTTCCATGTCTCCGATTCACTTCCGGTATGATATCCCAAAGTTCCAAAACATTGACTACTGTGCAACATATCCATCATGATATACAGACTATAACCTCCATGGAGAATCAAAGGAAAATTTCCTTGCATCCATTCTGGAGAAGGTTTCCTAAAATCCTAATTTTTTACATCAACGTGTTTTGTTGCATTGTGTGCCCATGTTGATGGCAGGTTGCTCAGTGATACACTCATGCTTCCAGTGTGGGTTTTCATAGGAAAATCCATGTTGAACCTCTTCTAGCAGGCTTTCCCAAAATGGAAGAGAAGCTTTTCTCACTAGGACCTTCGGGAACAACGAACTAGATATTGGTTGTTGTTGATATGGTCAAGCTCTCTCATTTGGGCTTCTTGATCTTATCATCATGGGATTTACCCTTGATATGTGGACCTTCCTCCCTCTTTTGTGAATCCCTAAATCCTTCTCCCTTCTTATAAATTCACTCCCAAAATGAGGGCTCCAACATCAAGACATAGGTTGTATGCTTCCCTTTTTAGTTTCTTAATATATACATATAATGTTCACTTTCCATAATTGTGTAAATTGTTATGCTATTAGCTTAATGTTCCTTGATCTATCAAGTAGCTTATGTTTGATGTATGTTATATATGTTTTCATATCTTGCATAGTACTTTGATCTTACTTGCAGGTATCCAAATGCGAGGAACAACTAAGGAGCGAGGCCTGGAGTGAAAGATTCAAAGCCATCTCTAAGGATGGATCGATTAACATAAAAACGAGGTAGGTTTCTCCTGATTTCTACATTTTTCAAACATAATCTAGGAAAGTGTGTATCAGATAGCTTGGTTTGTTCCTAGACCCACTCATTGGGCTAGAGGGGTTGCCTTTGTCCGCAAAGGCGATTTGCCTTCACAACAGTGAAATGTCTCAATAAATGCACATATACCTTTAGTTGAATCTAATATTATGTTATTGGTTGGAGATGTCCTATTTCAACCATGTGGAAAATGCTCTATTCCAACCATCTTCTCATACAAAAGCCATAACGGAAACTTACACAAACATGTTAGAGATGGTTTATAAGTTATCATAGCAAGCCTTATTAAAATCACATATACATTTATATGTCCTAATTTATTCCTAACAACATAAGCACCTCTATAACTCCTCCTAAACCA
This sequence comes from Pinus tabuliformis, assembly GCA_031772625.1. Lineage (NCBI taxonomy): Eukaryota > Viridiplantae > Streptophyta > Pinopsida > Pinales > Pinaceae > Pinus > Pinus tabuliformis. Next base: position 334,763,210 of record CM062820.1, read on the forward strand.
AGATCCATCTTAATTTCAGATCTATTGTGTCAAGAGGCATCAAATATCTTAAAATCCAAATTACACCTGGATAGAATTGATTTCTCTAAATGCTTGGTAGATCTAGAGTTAAGATGAACTTATACTAATTCCTAATAATAATATTTATATTTATATAAATTTCACATCTCTATACATAGAAATATTCTTATTTTTAATTTTATTAAAATCCTAATAATACATATAACTATATGTTTTATATACTTTTTCAATTTAATTTTTTCATGCGATATTGATGACACTGATGATATAGATATATAAATAGATAATTAAAAACAAATGAAAATATTAAATTTTTGTATATCTATTAATTAAATTCAAATATGAAATTTTGAAATATATTAATTGTGAATATACTATATATATATCTTGTTGTAGCCTTCATTTTTATCCTTTTGTAGCCTTGTTAGTCATTATTCACGTTACCTAGCTTGATTTTATGTTGGGCACTATTCAAAGCTATCTAAATGGCTCTCTGGTTGGAGCATATGACAATTAAGAAATGAATTCTATGAATTGTTTATCGATGGAAGTTTGTTTTATCTTACATGTAATTTCTATCATGATCTTTGAGTAAGAAGAAAAACAGTAAGAGAACTCAGGCAATTACTAGTTTGATTTATTAATAGTTGTCAATCGGTAAAGTGGAAGTGTTGTCATTTGTGTTGAATTCAATTGTAGATGTGAAAATATTTTAAAATTCAGTTAAGAGAATTGAGATTAAACCATTAATTTTATTGCATTAAAATTTTAAAATATTTCTAAAATTTATTATTTTTTTTTCGTAAGCTACAGTAGTTCCTTCTTTTTTCTATTTATAAAAGCAAGTTGTTCCATATACAAAATCTTGGTGGCCTCAACTTTCCCACTTGGGAAACCAAGTATGTTGGCCACCTTAGTCTATTATAAGCCATCCAGTAGCAAAATTTTACAAGTCTTTCAACCCAAGCTAGATACACTTCACAACTAGATACACAGTTTAAGGTCTGAACTAACATGCAAAGACAAGACAAGTAAAGGCTATCCACTGAAAAGACTGGTAGAACCTGGAAGGTAAAAAGCTATTCCTTTCTATCATCCTGTTTGGATTCCATGATAGCTGGTGCTGCAGCAGAGTCACCCGGTGCTAGTGCCAGCTCTATCGTTCTTTGCTAGATCCTATCCTGCATAAACATTATCATTTGCAAATTCTTCATTTCCTTTTTGAGGTTGGGCATGCCTTGGGCGATTTCCACCATCTCTCCCGCCACCTGTTTCAAATCTCTGGCCAACAAGCGTTTCATGACCCAGTAAATGTGCAGGGTTTGTTTGAATAGAGTCATCCTGCCTCTGGTATGCCCTGGGTTGGGTACAAGGTCCCCCCATTCTTCCATTTCTGGCTCTGAGTCTTCCTCCATGATATTGTCCTCCATTTCCTGGATCAACTTACGAATGTCAGCATCCATTCCATCTTTGTATGCTCTTGCTGCCTCATTGACCGCCACCTCGATGGGTTTCCTACCCTTTCTGGGCCCTGCATTCTCTGAAGTGGTAGGTTCTTTTTTTACTGTCTGGCTCTGGCGCCCTCGACCCCCTCGGCCCCTGCCTCTACCTAGGTGAGCCATCTCTTCGTTTTCAGACTCCCGGAAATACCCCAACGTTTGCACTGCCCTGCTCCCGTCTTCCCTTCTCTGCATTCTATGCTCTCTCCCTGCTCTTGCCATCCTCATGTATCCCTTCCCACCTACCCCACGTCCCATCCGTCTGCCGCCGCTGTTCTTGCCAACCTCTCTCCTCATAATCATGCCACTTCTCTCCATCGATGCTCCCACGTTCATGCAGGACGCCACCACGCCCTGTTGTTCAAGCATGAGGACTGTGGTTGGCCATCCTTGCTGTCCTCTCTTCTTGTTTGTCTTAATGCCCGTGCCCTCCCACTTCGTCACCCCGATCAGGGGATTTCTAAAATTTATAATTCAAATAAAAATAATTAATTATAATTTTTTCAATCTATTTTTTATATAAATTTTTTCAATATTAAATAATTAGATAGAATTTTATACTACAATTATATAAAATGTTTCACTGAAGTGCTTTCTCCTTCTTCCACCAGTAATCCAATTCGAAGAATAACCTTTCTAGAGATTTTCCATAATATCTAAGCCATAATTGTTTCCCTACTAAATCATTTTAGAATAAGTTTTATTTCAAAATATTGATTTTATATCTGGTTTTATTAAACTAAAAGATTTTAGTGTGACAAACAATCATTTTTCTCAGTAACCTAAAAGCTTCTAGTTTGATAAACAAATATTTTTAATCTAAAGGATTAGAATTAAACAACAAACATTTTTAGATGTTAGAATTTATCATTTATTTTTTACATTTAGTTGTATAAATAAATTTGGCGTTTTGAATTTTTTTATTATTTTAATTATAAAATAGAATTTTATTTTATAGAATAAAATATTTAATTATATTAATGTTACTTATGAATAAAAATATACTCTTTAAGTTGAATCATTGAATTTGGCCTTGAAATGAAGGATGAGCTTGCATTTTTGTGAAGAAAACCAAAATTATCTCACTTCACTAAAATGCACACCCCAACTTCATTTATTTCCCAATCTGAGTTATTCAAATGATCCAAATTGCAGACTTTTATTTAATTAATTTACACACTTTTGAATTGTTGTATGTTTACTTTGACCTTTAAAGACTTCTGCTTTAGATTTCATGTAACATTTCAAGTTTTTCTTCAACTTGCATTATGTCAAACTTGTGTATATGTTTTCCTTTCAATTCAGAGAAATAGTTCCAAGTCTTCACATTAATTATCAATCCATATAGGTTTTATTATTGCAAGGCTATTACAAAAATTATATGCAAGGGAAAATGATGACTAGTGCTAATGAATATTAAACTCAATCATTGTAACCACACGCTCATCAACTCAACACTTGAGCTATTACACTCTCAAACCTTGTTCACACTTTCAAGAAATAAACATGTGTTGCAAAATAAAACCACTTTGTCACAATGTCACTCTTATTAAAAAAAGAAGTGCACTCCTCGAAACTATTCTCTCAACAAATGTTGAAACACACATTCAAATGAAATGAACACACCATCAAGTATAACAGGAATTAAATAAATTTAACACTAACAAAGGGATCAGTCCAAGGCCTATGTTGTTACACAATACAAATGTTAGAATTATGCAATCATTAAAGCATGAACAAGACTAATAATAACAGTAACAATAGTCACACGTGAATTATAATCGAGGAAATAAATCAAACAACTATAGTACCTTCCTAACTAGCGATCCTTGCTAAGAAGGAGGGCCCTTCCTTCCTAGCAAGGGCTAGTACACTATAAAACACACAAGCTAGTCAATAAAAAGGTATGACACCACAACTGATTGTGAAATAACAACATGAGTAGTAATGGTAGTGGGTAATTACTAATTTAGGATAAGTGTATTGTACGTCCATCAGATGGTTATTACCAAATTTGGCGACAGTCATAGTGTATTGTATGATACATACCATACACTCCTCCTCCAAATTAATTACAAAAACCTTCCTCAGCATGTCCAATAAAAAAAGTCATACCAGTTCCATAATGAGGAGTAAAGACGTTACGGAGGAAGCTAAAAAGGAAGCGAAAATGGACGCTAAAAACAATGCCATAACAAGGAGAAAAATAGGACATTACACAAGAAGCCATTCATGAAGCTACATCAGAAGCTAAGGAGGAGGTTAAGTTGGGAGTAATAGTTGGTGCTAATTTTCACCAAATTTAGCATCCATTTTTTGTGATCAGCAAAAAAATCACCAAAATTAGCACCATCCCAATAAATAGTGGTTTTTTTTTTTTTTTTTTTTCCAGAAAGGTGGAGAAAAGTGCACTAAAACACTTAACGTAAGGAAAAAAGGGATCTAAAGAGGAAACTAATCAAAAGGATTTGTTGTAGTGTGTGTTGGGCACCAAATTGGCCTACCTTTCCCTTGCATTTCCACTCCTCTTTTCACCCTTTTTGCATTCATTCGCATATATTTACTGTGTAACATTATGAGGCAATTCCCCTTTATCATCTCTTGGGATATTTAATTAATGAAGTAGAGTCATGAAGGTTTCTACCTATACAAATCACTAAAACTTGTGATGACCACAGATTATGGAGCACAGGTGTTGACCGCACAACATATCACAATAGTTCTGCGATTCACAGTAGTTGATCGACCACGACAAAACAACATAACTGATTGCATATGCTCTCAACCCATTTTTGACCATTACTGTTCTTGGTTCTCTCAGCTCTAGTGCTGTGATACAACTGATTTATATCTTTGGGCATACAGTTGCCAGGTTTGGGGAGAATTATTCTCCTTTGTATTGTATAAAAGAAATGTCATTCATGTATCAAGGGAACAACGGATGATATTGTAACAATAGTATTCAGATTAATAAGATATAACACTTTCTTTTGATCTATTGTTCGTTGTGAGTAATGTAGCCCTGATCAGAGAGTTGGGCCTGCTCTTCTGATCAGGTGCTGCATGTTTCCTTGTGTTGTGTGTATTTTATATTTGTTGTGTTTAGTTCTTATTGTTGCTATAAATCTCTTAGATAATTGTTAATACCTTTTTACATTCTATAGTTAAGATTTACTTCTGTCTCAGCAATTTTTTGATTGTAAATCATGAACCCCTGGTTGAAGGCAGATCGTCATCTTGCCCCTGCATATACCTTGCGTGTTGCCTTGAAAAGAATATGCACATGGATTGATACATTAATGTAGAAAAAGGAGTGGATAATTTATTCATACACTTACACCAACATTTTGGCGTCATTGCCGAGGAGGCTAACGAGTTGCAAGACACGATGTGTGTTAACCAGCGGGTCAATCTCTTGTCCTGGGGAGAGAACGAGTTTTCTCACTCTGCTCCAGGTCCAGAGTGCATGTATTTCGTTGATTTTGGGGAAGGATGAGTCTTTTGAAACCCTGCTCCAAGATTTAAGCCTAGATTTTACTAGCTTTTTGGTTTTTCTTTCAAGAAACCCAATCTCTCGCCCTAACGAGGGAAGGGTCCTCTGACAACCTACTTCAGGTCTTGAATTATTAAGGTTTTCTCGTGTGTGTGTGTTATTTCTTAATTAAGGTCTTGTTCTTGGGGAGGGAGGAGTATTTTGACGCCCTGCTCCAAGTCTTGGACCCTAGGCTCCTGTATTCTTTTTTTTTGCTTTTTTTTGTCATCAACGGCCCTCTCTTCAAAAGAAGCCTCTCATCTTAGAGATGGAATGGTCTTTTGACACCCTACTCCAGGCTTTGAGCATAGTGGTTCGATTTCTGTCGCCACACCAACTTGTATGAACAGAGAGCCAAATAAAAGTTGCAAAGGGAGAGCCCCAAAGAAAGGAAGACAAGATTTAGGAAGGAACACCTACATCCAACAAATCATTGAAAAAGCTGAGTCGGAGGTATATTCCCGTGCAACCGTGAGGCTAGGTGCACGAACAAAATCGGAGGGACAATCCGTAGATCAACCAGAGTTGTTCACAGCACCTCTTGTTGGTTCAATACAACAGACCCTTCCAGTAGCTGGAGAGACAAGCAACAATACACCTGCTAAAGGAATCTCGTTGCTTGCAACCAAAGAAGAAGAAGTTCCAAATAAATCATCCGGAGGAACTGTCCATCCCAGTAGGGAAGAAGAAATTGCATAGAAGAGATCCGAAGGGTCCAGCCATGGTGACAGGGGGGAAGAGATTGTAGAAACATTTCTATCACCAAAGGATAGAGGAAGCACTATTAAGGCAACTCAAACCCCTGTGATAAAAACCCTTCTTGCAGAGCTAGCTGAAATCCCTAGTGAGTATTGGAGGATATTCATGCACCTACAACCTCTTCTATTGACTTTCCAATTAGGGATTTGGGGACTAGTGCACCAACAAAGCCCATCCCTTTAACATATTTACCCAGTTTCCATGGGCTTACATCATAAGACCCTGACACGTTTTTGTTTGAATTTGACATTGTGTGCCGATGGTATGATTACATAATGGATACTCAGAAGTTAAAAAATTTCCCTGCTACGCTAAAAGGGACAGCCCTACGGTGGTTTATGGGTCTTGGGGGAAGGTCTATCACCACGTGGGAAGTAATGAGAACTGCTTTCTTGGAAAAATACCAAGACTACTGTAAATCACAAGATATTAAAGAAGAGCTTTTTAAATTTATACGGAAAGAGGATGAAAATATGGAAGAATGTGTGGAACACTTCAAATACACATTACAGAGTGACCTGACCTTTGCAATGTGTATTTGAAGTGTTCCACAAATTCTTCCATATTTCCGTCCTCTTTCCGTATAAATTCAAAAAGCTCTTCTTTAATATCTCGTGATTTACAGTAGTTTTGGTATTTTTCCAAGAAATCAGTTCTCATTACTTCCCACGTGGTGATAGACCTTCCCCCAAGAGCCATAAACCACCATAGGGCTGTCTCTTTTAGCGTAGCAGGGAAAATTTTTAACTTCTGAGTATCCATTATGTAGTCATACCATCGGCACACAATGTCAAATTCAAACAAAAACATGTCAGGGTATTCTGATGTAAGCCCATGGAAACTGGGTAAAGATGTTAAAGGGATGGGCTTTGTTGGTGCACCAGTCCCCATATACCCAATTGGGAACTCAATAGAAGAGGTTGTAGGTGCATGAATATCCTCCAATACTCACTAGCGATTTCATCTAGCTCCGCAGGAAGGGTTTTTATCATAGGGGTTCGAGTTTCCTTAATAGTGCTTCCTCTATCCTTTGGTGATAGAAATGTTTCTACAATATCTTCCCCCCTGTCACCATGGTTGGACCCTTGAGATCTCTTCTATGCAATTTCTTCTTCCCTACTGGGATGGACAGTTCCTCTGGATGATTTATTTGTAACTTCTTCTTCTTTGGTTGCAAGCAACGAGATTCCTTTAGCAGGTGTACTATTGCTTGTCTCTCCAACTGCTGGAAGGGTCTGTTGTATTGAACCGACAGGAGGTGCTATGAACAACTCTGGTTGATCTACAGATTTTCCCTCTGATTTTGTTTGTGCACCTGGCCTCACGGTTGCACGGGAATATGCCTCCGACTCAGCTTTTTCAATGATTTGTTGGATGTAGGTGTTCCTTCCTAAATCTTTTCTTCCTTTATTTGGGGCTCTCCCTTTGCAACTTTTATTTGGATCTTTGTTCATACAAGTTGGTGTGGTGACAGAAATCAAACCACTATGCTCAAAACCTGGAGTAGGGTATCAAAAGACCATTCCCTCTCCAGGATGAGAGGCTTCTTTTGAAGAGAGGGCCGTTGATGAAAAAAAAAAACAAACAAAAGAATACAGGGGTCTAGGGTTCAAGACCTGGAGCAGGGCGTCAAAAGACTCCTGCCTCCCTAAGAAAAAGACCTTAATTAAGAAATAAAACACACACGAGAAAACCTTAATACTTCATGACCTGAAGTAGGTTGTCGGAGGACCCTTCCCTCCTCAGGGCAAGAGATTGAGTTTCTTGAAAGCAAAATAAAAAATCTAGAAAAATCTAGGCTTAAATCTTGGAGCAAGGTGTCAAAAGACTCCTCCCTCCCCAAAATCAATGAAATACATGCACTCCGGACCTAGAGCATAGTGAGAAAACTCGTTCTCTCCCCAGGACAAGAGATTGACCCGCTGGTTAACATAGATTGTGTCTTGCAACTCATTAGCCTCCCTGGAAATGACGCCAAAATGTTGGTGTCAGTGTATGAATAAATTATCCACTCCTTTTTCTACATTAATGTATCAATCCAGGTGCATCTTCTTTTCAAGGCAACATGCAAGGTATATGTGGGGGCAAGGTGACGATCTGCCTTCCACCAAGGGTTCATGATTGACAATCAAAAAATTACTGAGACAGAAGTAAATCTTAACTACAGAATGTAAAAAGGTATTAACAATTATCTAAGAGATCTATAGCAGCAATAAGAACTAAACACAACAAATAGAAAATACACACAACACAAGGAAACATGCAGCACCTGATCAGAAGAGCGGGCCCATCTCTCTGATCAGGGCTACATTACTCATGACGGACGATAGATCAACAAAAAGTGTTATATCTTATTAATATAAATATTACTGTTATAAAGACATTCTAAAAATTATCCTCCTTCGGGCCTTCCGAGAAGACTCGTTGGAATTGTTGAATATAGTCAAAAAAGGGGATATATCAAAGGACTTTGATACCATTTGTAATTTGTGTATTCAGTGCTCAAGAGGGGTTGTAAGAAATAAATGAGGAATTCAATCAACGAAGGTATCTGGCAGAGGTGTTACAAAAGCATAAATTCGGAACTTGCTAAACATCTTGAGGACTAATATCCTAAGTACCTTTTCTAAACAGATGGACACACTGCAGGTAAAATAGAAACAACTAGAATTAGAAAGAACTATGGCCATATTTTCCCCACATGCAGAAAGAAACATCCACAGAGGGAATGTTCGTTGAACTCTATAGAGGAGTGTGCAATCTATGAACTGAAGCATGTGACAAGTTCATGCCCATCTTTGCCAGGACTAAAAGCGGTTTTTCAAGGAACAGGAGAAGATATGGAGCAGCTATACTTTATGGGACCTAAGAAGCCATGGCAACCTCAGCCGTCGATGGGAAATCAAGGTATGTTTCCAAATCCATCTCAATATTTTAGCAATTTAAATATGGGTCCCCAAACTATGCCTTATCCGCCCGTATGGCCCCAATACTAGTTTCCATCTTGGCAGCAGTGGGCTCCTCAAGCTAGTTCAAGCTCCTCATGGACTTTGAACTGGCTAGGACCTTCCCCTCCTGGTCAGTTTTCTCAGTCAATGCCACAACAACAACTTCAGTTTCCTTATAATGTGCCCCTGGTAATCATCCTATTCATCCTCAACTCCTTATCCAACCCAATCTGAATCCTAATAATAAAGGGGTTCAGCAAGTTGAAACCCTCAACCTGCCTTCATACAAAATCTCCACCACAAAATTCTACGAGATGCATTTACGATCTAGGCGGCTTGTAGGCGCTTAGCCCTCACCGGTTATCATTGAGCAGATTGACAATGAGGAGAAGGAACCAAAAATGGTCGAAGAGGAACCAAACTGTGTTAAAAAAAATCATACACCTCCTCAACCGTTTGCTACTCAAAAACCCCAAGCTGAACTGCCTCATCTAGAAAGGTTGGTTGTGAGTAAACCAACCCCTCAAACTGAGTTTGACTTGTTAGGGGAGCTACAAAATTTATTTGTCAAGATTCCCCTCTTGCAAGCCATGAAAGATGTACCTATATACACGAAAACTCTTAGGGAATATTGTGCTAAGAAGCCTGAAAACAAATCGAGGTATCTACTCACCATTCATGTAATGGGGAAACTATCAGATTTCATGATGAGAAGGTCCATGCCTATAAAGTATGGGGATCCCAGGAACCCAATTTTGACCGTGCATATTAGTTGGGTAGAAATTCCAAATGTATTAGTAGATTTGGGCGCTGCCATAAATGTCATCACCATTGAAACCATGCATGCATTAGGACTTCGTAACTTGAAACATACACCTATGGTGCTAGAACTAGCAGATCGATCTACAGTTAAACTAGTAGGGAAATTAGAAGATATCATGATTTCAGTGGATTCCTAGCACTACCATATTGACTTCCTAATACTCTAAACACAATCTCCAACTGGAGGCCATCCCTTGATCCTGAGAAGACCATGGTTGGCAACCGCAAATGCTTATATTGGGTGTCAGTCTGGCCATATGATCATCTCAAATGGGCAAAATTCTAAGAATCTAGTGTTATATCCACCAGTAGAACCTAACCCATCAGCAAAACCAGTAGGCCATAAGAAATCTGTACATAAGAAAGAGTCTGAATCAGAAAACGAGGAGTTAAGACCAGTTCTCACTATTGGGCAGACCCTCCAGTTGAAAGATGAGACAGAAGATGACGCAATTACTACCTTTATCAGTGATCCTTGTTCTGTTTCATATTTGAATCAGCAAATCCTAGAGTTCGTCTTGAGATGTGAAACTTAGGAAAGTATTAAAGTAGCAGATGGATTCGAGGAGCTACCTACAGCCATGCCCCATGACGGTGTTTCCATGGAAATAGAACCAGGAAAAACCCTGAATATCAATCCAGAACAGTCAAATACCCAGAAAAGACAACTCTTGCAGGTTCTTTGGAAACACAAAGGATCTTTCGCTTGGGAATACTCATATATGAATGGAATTCCCGCTAATTTGTGCAATTATCACATATATATTAAGGAGGATTGTCATCCTATAAGGCAACCCCAGAGAACAACGAACCCTGCCCTGAAAAGCACTATTAAGGAAGAACTCCAAAAGCTGCTGGATGTGGGATTTATCTACCCCATTTCAGGTAGCCAATGGGTTTCCCCATTGGTAATGGTCCCTAAGAAAAATGGTAAGTGGCGAATATGTGTGGACTACAAATAATTAAACAAGGCAACTCAGAAAGACCATTTTCCGTTACCATTCATTTACCAAGTCCTCGATACATTAGTAGGGAAGAAGTTCTTTTCCTTCCTAGACGGATTTAGTGGGTACAACCAGATCTAGTTAGCTCCTAAAGATTAGGATAAGACCACATTTATATGCCCCTGGGGAACATTTGCATACAGAGTCCTCCCATTTGGTCTCTGTAATGCACCTGCAACATTTCAAAGGGAAATTTTGAGGATTTTCTCTGATCTGATGGATGATAGTGTTGAAATCTACATGGATGATTTCACGACATATGGAGATTCATTCAAAGAAGCATTGGGAAAGCTAGAAAAAGTTCTTGAAAGATGCGAGCAAGTGCATGTCTCCTTAAGTACGCAAAAATGCCATATGATGATGAATGAAAGAATAGTCGTGGGACACTTACTTTCAGCTTTAGGAATCCAGATGGATCCAGCCAAGATAAAGGTAATACGTCACTTTCCAATACCAAGAACACCCACTCAGGTACGTAGCTTTATTGGTTGTGCTAGCTATTACAGGTGCTTTATAGAAAAATTTTCTAAAACAACACATCCGCTTCTTCAATTACTGACAAAAGACGCAGACTTTGTGTGGACAGATGACTATGATGCAGCCTTTGTGAAGATCAAGAAACTGGTCTATAGTGTTCTGATCCTTAGAGGGCCAGACTGGGCATTACCATTCCATATTCATGTTGATGCTTCCCAAACAGCAATTAGGGCAGTTTTAGGACAGTAGGTGGATAAGGTACCATATGTAGTTTACTATGTTAGCAAGGACTTTGCCTCTATCGAGTTAAACTATATAGTGACTGAAAAAGAATTCCTCATTGTCATCTACGCCATCAACAAGTTCTGGCACTATATCACTAGTTACCCCACCTTTGTACACACGGATCATGCAGCCATCAGGTATCTGATGAATAAACCCGTTACTCCTGGTCGTATTACAAGATGGCTTTTGCTACTTCAAGAATTCGATATTACCATAGTAGATAAACCAGGAAAGGACAACATGGTTGCAGATTTTCTATCTAGATTAGAAAACAATACCGAAGGTACACCTATCGAAGATAGCTTTCCAGATGAATATCTTTTTGTAATTTCCGCTAACACTCCGTGGTATGCATATATTGCTAACTATCTTGCTACAGGAAAAGTACCTCCTCATTTGTCATACAGGGACCAACGGAAAATTATTCATCACAGTACCCGATATTTATGGATGGTAGGATACCTCTTTCATACGGGGGAGGATCAACAGATTCAACGTTGTGTATCAGAGGATGATATCTATGAGATATTAAAGGTCATTGATAGTGGGCCGTGAGGAGGACATTTTGCAGATAAAAAAACAGGCCACAAGGTGCTACAAATGGGATACTATTGGCCTTCTATCTTTCGAGATGCTAGAGATTATGTCTGAAGATGTGATAGTTGTCAACATATGGGACAACCTAGGAAATTATATGAAATGCCACTATAGCCCCAGATAGTCCTGGAACCTTTTGAGAAATGGGCCATCGATTTTGTTGGACCCATCAACCCACCCTCCCATAAAAAGCTTCACATTCTGGTTTGTACTGATTATGTGACTAAGTGGGTGGAAGCCAGAGTGATTGTGAAGGCAACAAAACAGGTGGTGGTAGACTTCCTTTCTGAGGAGACTTCTTCTCGATATGGTACCCTGAGAGAAATTGTTTCAAATGGAGGAGCACAGTTCACATCCTACATGATAGAGAAGCTTATGTAGAAATATGGGGTCAAACACAAAGTGACAACTCCTTACCATCCCCAAGTGAATGGAGAGGTAGGAAGTAAAAACAAGGTGTTAGAGAATATCTTGACAAAAATTGTAGCAAGTCATCACCGGGATTGGTCACAGAAACTCCCAGAAGCTCTTTGGGTGTATAGGACAACATGGCAAAATACAGCCAGATTTTCCCCATTTGAGCTAGTCTACGGGAAATCTCCCTTGTTTCCAGTTGAATTTGAGATCAATACACTCAAAACAGCTTTGGAAGTAGGATTGGACTTATTAGAGGCCCAGAAACACCAACTGGAACAAATCAATGAGCTAGATGAGATTCGTTCAAAAGATTTCCAGAGAACTACTGTTGTTCAACAACAGAGAATGAAATGGCACAATAAATTTATCAAGAATAAGGTGTTTCATATAGGGGACTGGGCATTGTTATATGACTCTCGGTTCAAAGATTTTAAAGGAAATCTTCTCACTCGTTGGATGGGACCTTATGAAGTGGACATTGTATTTGCCAATGGTACAGTAAGATTGGTTACAGTAGATGAAAATCGTACTTCCTTCCTGGTGAACGGAAACCATCTAAAGTTATACTACTGTCCAACGTCTAAAGATGCCTTCATAAAACATCTTTCTAATACATCTGGTTTGATGGTTGTTGGTGCAGAGAATGCTCCCTCTGCCTTATCTATATATATATATATATATATATATAAAATAAAAATAAAAATAATAATATATGTTGTTACTACTTACTTGTTTGTCTTTTTGCAGGAATAAGAACTGAATTATTACAAGGAGAAACGGAGAAATTTTTAAAGTAGCAGTCATTGTTGTTACTCCACTGGTTGTTGCTACTCCACTAGTTGGTTTTACTCTGCTGGTTGTTGTTACTCTGTCGGTGCTATTACTCCAATGTTGTTGTTATTCCACTGGTTTCTGCTACTCTGCTGGTGCTATTACTCCATTGTTGTTGTTACTCCACTGGTTGTTGTTACTCCACCGGTTGTTGCTACTCAGTCAGTGTTGTTACTCCATTGGTTGTTGTTACTCCACTAGTGTTGTTACTCCACTGTTGTTGTTACTCCACTAGTGTTGTTACTCCACTGTTATTGTTACTCCGTCGGTGTTGTTACTCCACTATTGTTGCTACTCCACTAGTTGTTGTTACTCCACCGGTGTTGTTACTTTGTCAATGCTATTAATCCATTGTTGTTGTTACTCCACTGGTGATGTTACTCTGTCATGCAGTTACTTCACCGTTACTGTTACTCCATCGACAATGCTACTCCACTATTGTTGTTACTGCGTCGGTTATCTTTGCTGCTACTCCATCGTCAGGTAGGTCGCCAAGTATGCCTTCATTGACTCTTACGGATTTGATTAAAATATTCCAAAAAGGTATTAGTACGTGCCGCAAATGGCTGCATTTAAGTTGGGGGGATGGGGGGGGGGGGGTCCTGTCATAAAGAAACAATGGCGTACCTAAAACTGTAATCATATCACATCATTACCAAATCCAATGAAAATGGAAACCAAAAAAAATTGTGTGATTTTGTAATCATGATTCCCATGCATTGGAATTTGAAAACATATGCCAAGAACTTTACAAGTCATTTCCCCTGTATGCTGTATTCAATTTCCATAATCATTCACCTGTACTGCCACACCCTGCCATTAATTGTTGTTTTTTTTGAGGTGTACTAGTCATTATAATTCTTTTACTTTGCGGCCACCATGCCAATAAAATTGTCATCATCAGTTGGGTTGTTGTTAATCTCCCCCCTACCAGCCAAATGTACTCATCGTGTTGATCTAGTTCTTACAACAATGGGTGGAATGGCTGTGCGCTATGAACCGGAGGGCATGACAATGGTTAGAAATAATCCAAAGGTATGGCAGGTCTTCGTAAATGCAGGGTGGAACTTTTATTTTGATAAGTTGCAAGGATTTAACGAGGCAATTGTGATTGAATTCGCACTCAATCTAGAACAAGAAATCTCTCGGGCCCAGGGGATAGAAATCCCTGTCACTAAAGAAACCATTGCAAAGGTCAGTGGGTTACCCTAGCAGGGGCATAAATGGTTTTCATGAAGAACCGCTCTTCTGGAGTTCCCCAAAGCATTCTTACGAGCTAGAGAAAAAATTGTTCAAAAGGGCTGGGGGTACGACCGAAAGTCATCATCACACCCATGGGGTGAGGTAGCAAGTTTTGTAATGAGATACATAACTTGCGAGGGGAGGTGGTGGGCTCCACTATTGCAGCAATGATGCTGCAACTCCTAGGGCTCCCTTCTTTACTTTTATCAACCCGGTAGTTCGTAACAAACTTGGAAGCGATGGTGTTGTATACACAAGTACTAGCTTTTGTTGCGGCTGTCACTGGATCAACTGCCACAAGTCCACTAGGAGCTTAAGCCAACTTCTATGAGCTCTTAGAAGAATCTTTTAAAGGTGATGGACGAAAGCTAACCCAAAGGAAGCTAGTCTACTTGCAGAAAGACACTGAAAGTGGAAAGGAAATGCAAACCCTAGCAAACCCTAGTTTTACAGACTAACCCTACCGGTGCAAGAAAAGAGATGAAAGCAGTGGAAATGGATGCCATTGACTTCTAGAACTGTAGAATTCATGTGACTAAGCTACTCTTGCAATGAAATCTGAAAAGGAATGTCTTTTTGTATTTTTGAGTAATCTTGTAGAATTATTATGCATGTGCTTAACTGTTTTGACTGTGCAGAGGTTGATTGATGGAAGGAAATGGTGAGGGTGCTTGCAGGAGGTTGGGAAGGTGAGAATACGACCTAAGGGGTCCCTAGCACCCTTCCAAAGAGTTTCACAGTGATTATATCTCGAGAAACTTCCCACGTGATCGTCTACAGGAAGTCTGCAAGGGTTCTACAGGATGCTCTATAGGAAGAACTAAGAGAGGATTTTTGAGGGTTAATTGTGGAAAAATGGTGGGAAAGTGGGAATGGAGGATGGATGAGGATGTGAAGGGGTCTAGGACCTAGTAAATGAAGCTAAGAAGTGATGAAAGTGGTTGGATTTGGTTCAAAGATGGAAGGAGCAAGGTTGCACAAAGATGTGGAAATTAGGTCAAGTTGGAAAAGGGTGGCGAATGAAGGTAAGGAATCTGGAATTAGAGGTTGGAGCAGGTGGGATGATGGAGGAAGGATAGATAGGGAAGTATCACAGATGCTTTGCACACTATTTCTCAAAACTAATCAAACAAAGACTATGCAAACCAAAGATCTAGCTATCTTGACTTAATTTGACCTAGAAACCCAGCAATCATGATGAACATAACTTTATTGGTAGGAAATCATGTAAGATAACTATGAAAACTAAGCAAGAATAGATCTATGCATGTAATCAAAACTGGTATTAACTTTTACAACTAAGAATCTAACACTAGCAATTGCATGAAGAAGCAAGAACAAAGTTTTTGTGGCAGCAAGGACACCTTGGTCTCAACTCATGGTCCCGAGGAGGGAGAGGTGAGATCAAGGGTTGCTTGATGGCCTTTTTCGAAGATCTTTTCTGTCACCAGCCTATCAAATCAACCTGAACATGAAAATCCATTTCAATCATCAAAAGCAACCTAAATAACAAAGCAATATGTTAATCTAAGTAACAAAAATTATTCTAGGAATGCAACAAAGACACATAAAAGTACACAAAGGAGGTACTAGGCACTTGGGTTGGGCCCAACCGCAAGAGATACAGCCTCCTAAGAAAGATTAGAGCTAGTGCAAAGCTGGATTCATCTTTATTGATCAAGAAATAATAATTACATCCCAAAAACTGTCTACAAGAAAAGCTCGAAAATGTGTTGAAATGCAGAGCTAACCTAAAATCTGACTACATCTGACTAATTCCTGCCTAAAAAATGACTAACCGGAATGAGGCCCTAAGCCTTCTTATTTATACAAATTGAGGACCCCAACAGTCCTCCTAAACTTTAGGGACTCAGTTGCCAAAACTTGCAGTTAACAGCAGTCCTACTTGACTTGCTTGGCTTCCCCTTGTGCTCTGAGTTTTTGATGGAGAATTCGAGGTAAGGGCTCATAAATGAAGGGGACACCTTCCTACAAATCCTCTCCATGAATTTGGCTGCCAAGTGCTCATTTAAACCTTTGATTTTGTCTCAAAATTGACCAAAAATCTACATAAAGCACACATTAGACTTGTTGGCATAATGACTAACCCAATTCACTCTATTAGCATAAATATAATAAAAAACATGCAATAAACTAATAATAATGATGGATTAAGTCGAATTAGGAGGCTGAATGAGCCCATATAATTACCTATTTCTGGGGCTTATCATTAGCCCCCTACTGAAAGTGTTGCTCATCCTCTGAGAAACTAATCTATCTCTTCATCTTTGATTGCTTTGACTGCCTCTCTCACATCCCAGGCTTCCGAGGTGATGTCCTCTTCTCGGTCATGAAACCCTGCTTTTCTCTCTACTCCCTCCCACTACTTGTGATCCTCTTCTTCTGTAGTTGTTTTGTTAGTGCCTCAACCTCAGTCTGCAGCTTGTCCTCTTCCTGCTGTCCATCAGATGCTTCCTTGCCTGATGGAGGTCCCTCTTGCTGTTGTTGTTCATCCAAAATGGAGGGCCTATCTTCCTTATAGCATCACTGTAGTTGTAGATATTGTTTCAACAACTCATTCTCTTCCTGTATTTTGGCCCTCTGACTACTTTCCACATGCCTTACCATGGCCAATTCCTTTCTTGATTCCTTGAGTTGTTCTTCCAGGTGACCTATGTCTGCCACACCCTTGGACTTGGCAATCCTCATCCAAGTGTGAGTCCTCACCCTTTCTTGTTCTAGTGCAAAGAAGAGTGGTACTGCAAATTTCTAAGGAATTATCTTCCCGACTTCTAACAGGTTGTAGTATGAGCCCAAGCTAGGCTAAGGGCTTGGTTCCAATATTTCCTCAGCATTTTCTTCTTCCTATGATGGTTTGGCTACCTTTTCCTCCAATTTCTCGGTCTCTTTTAACTTAGCCAGATTTTCCTGTAGAACCGTCTCAACTTCCTGAAGAGTTGTCTTTGAGTCCATCATCCTAATTCTCTCTCTCCAAGTGGAGGTTTTTGGGCTTCCTCGTTCATAGGTGATGGATATCTTTGAAGAAGACTCCTCCTTTTGTTTAGCTGTGGTGTCCTCAATGATAATTGGCTCCTTTGACTATGGCTGGGGTCTACCCATTTTGATCTGTGTGCTCCTCTGTGCTTTAAAGTACATGGATGTTTGCCTCTATTGCTTCCCTTTTTGTTTTGGAGGTGTGCTTAAGGCAGAAAGCACAACTGCTGCCTCCCTTGCCCATATCTCAGGTGATTTCTCCTCTTGCTGTTCTTTTTCCTTGCTTCTTGTAGAAATCCCTATGTCAACTGTTTCTGTGTGTGTTGCTAAGATCTCAGGGTGTGTCTTTTCCTTTTGTTTTTATGTGCCTGCTTTGGCTGTGGCAGCCTTCATTTGGGCTTTCTTGGCCTCTTTCTTCCCGGCCTTTTTCCTTTCTCACCTTCTCTGTTTTTGCTGTTATCTCCTTTTCTGTCTCATGCTCAGCGGTCTTGTCAAATTCCTCTTTTTCCTTCTGTTATTCCTCTATTTTGCCCTCTTCTTGAATGTCCTGTGCTCCCTCATCAATGTTCTTCTCAATTTATTCAATTGGCGTGGTGTTGATTTGTGTTTTAACCAGGAAAGAAAATGCTCAGTTGGGAAAAAAACAGAGTCAATCCCTGAAACAGAGGATAGATGAATTCGGTTTTTTCTGAACCCAAGAAGGAATTTTTCATGTGCTCTTTACAACATCAAATGGCAGTAATTCCCCTGTTTGAAAACTGTTGTCACCCAGAATTTGACTGTTTGCTTATGAAAGGAAGAATTTTGTTTTTACAGGCAGAGCACAAGGGCACAAATTCTCTTCTCAACACATAGATAGATATGTAAATTTAGTTTTTTCATGCACATAGGGTGGCCTCTACTGTAGCATGTATCTTCCTTACAGGAGAAGTTTTTTAAAACTGATGAAGAGATTTTGGAATGCAGAGAAAGGACTGGGTAAATTTAGTGAAATATGCTGGCAATCTTTCACAGTTTGTTCAATACACAGGTAGACTTTCACTCTCTTTTTAATTCTAATGTCGTGTTTAATTCACCACCTTGCACAAACAAATCATGCACAGAGGAGTTTTTTTCAAGCCTACCTTGTTTTGAGCTTAAAATTCCCTGAAAATCCCGAGTTTTCTTTCTACAGGGCTATTTTATGCCTTTCTTATAGAAGCCTTCCTGTAGAAGGCTCTCGTTTCTTGTAGAACAAAACTATGCTTCCTGTAGAGCCCAATAGGTGGGATATTTTAAAAAATAGGTAGAAATCTCGAAAAATCAGGCAGAAATATTGTAGAGGACCATTGGTTAGCTGCTCTGGAAGTGGTGGACGCATACTCCAGTTGGGGACGTCGTGAAGGCACAGTGAACAAAGAGTGGTGAATGCGTTAACTGAGCTGTCTTTTAACTGCTGGCGTGATTCGTGGTGAGGAGATGAGGTGGCAGAAATGTGCATTGGCCCCATGCAGACTGCAGTGCTGTCACGAAACTTCATGTTTTCTACCTGTTAATCACTTGACATCATGTGCGCTGGAGTTTAGAACATCTGCCACTACCTGTTTTTTTAAATTTCTCGTGAGTTGACTAGACACGTGCACTGGGTGATCTCTGGATGAGTGCAATCGAACTAGCTGAGGGTGTCAGGTTAACTGGCTAGCTTTCTGGCTTAATCCAACCATTTCATTCGTTCATGCACTTTCGAATCATACAGATGCAAATAGAGGAACTGGTTTAGACACTTACCTGTAAGTCAATGTGCTGCTTGGTTCTTTTGCTGCTGCATGCCTGGATCCCTTATGCTATATGCTTTTTGTTGTCTGATGTATGGCTATTTTTCTTGTGCAAGTATCCTCTGGCTAGATCTAAGCTATAGAAGTCTGTTTCATCCTTCAGATTTTCACCCTCATGCTGCTGATGCTGGATTTTTGTAGGACAGCGACTTGTTTTCTCCATATCTCCGAAACAATAGATCGGATTGACCTAAAAATTTCTAAGCATGCTTCTATCATCGTTATGCACCTCCCATAGCAAAATTTTTATCAATGGATGCACAGATTTCGAGAAAAAATGAAAATGGTTGAAGGTGACAGAGGTCAATTTCTTGAAAACCGTGCACTAGAATTGGCCGAAACTGCTTGGGCATGTTATTATCACCTATATGCATCTCCCCATGAAACAGGTTTTGAAATGGATGCACGGATATGGAGAAAATGAGAAAATGGCTAAAGGTGATGGAGCCTGATTTCTTGGAAACCGTGCATCGGAATTGGCTGAAACTGCTTGGGCATGTTGCCATCATCCCTATACAACTCCCCATGTAACAATTTTTTAAATGGATGCACAGTTTTCAAGTTAGGGAAAAACAAATTTCTGCTCTATGTATTTGAGCATTCTGCAGTTTTTTGGATAGTAGGAAAAATGAGCTTGGGGTATGATGCAGGCATGGAAATGATGGAAGAGGGGTTTGAAGTCTGCAGGAGGATTTATGAACCCTTTATGAAGCTTCCATGTTTTCCAAACTGATTTCTAAAATTCATTTCTAGCTTTCTGTAATTTCTACAGGAACTTCCTGTAGAAAACACAGTTTTCAGAAAAGAAGCACAATGAGGTGGAAAAAATGATGGAGAAGGGTGAGGGATGGAAACAGGGATGTTTACAGGCCTCATAGACAGATTCTCAACCTTCAGGTCCTCTTCTGAGATCGATTTTGGCTTGTTTGTAGGCTCTACAAGATCTTCCTATAGAAGACACAGAACTTCCTGTAGAAGGCACAGAACTTCCTTTGTCTTTGTTTTGTGCGATCCTCCTAACCTACAATGTCCTTCCTGCAACCTACAAATATACAACAAAAATTAGTTTTCTTTTTCTTTTTCTCTTTTCTTCTTTCTTTTTCTCTTTTTTTTGAAAAAAACTAGGGCGCCTCATGGAGGTTTTCACCCTAATTTCCTGCCCTGGGCGCCTCCAAGGGAGGTTTTCACCCATGGATCTTATTCTCCTTTTCTTTTCTCTTCTTTCCAACCCATTGACCGCCTCATAGTGGTTTTCAATCAATGAGCCAATCTGAGGCGCCTTCGACGAGGTTTTCACCTTATACTTTTATTTTCCTCTTATTTTCAAATTTTTTTTTTTCTTACCCTACCCCACTTGAAAAACAAAATCATTTTCAAGTATAAGAATACTTCCAATGGAGCCATGTTCACATAGAGATGATAGACAAAATGATGTGGAGGCTTGAAATGCATGCTTTGGCAGGTATCCAGATTTCAAAGACCAAATGGTTTGACTTTGAAGGGATCAAGCATAGCTAAGGAAGAGAGTACTGCTGCAACTTAGTGACCGTCTCGAACTATATCTCAATATAACTCTGATATCCTTGGTCGTTTTGCTGATCTGGATCATTCTCCATATCTTCTTCTATCATGACCTTCACATCTTCCTCTTCTTGCTGATTTTTCTCTTGAATACATGGAGGATTTGATGGTAACCATGAGGGAGCTCTCTCGATCTCTGATTCTGATGTCTTCTCTTCATCAAGTGCAACCCATGGTTCTTTTATCTCTTCTTTTGAATCTTCTTTTGCTGGATGTGGTCCTTCAACGCTATCAAGATAATCTCTTTCTTGCAATACTCTTCTTGAGCTATGGTGAATATCATTGAGCTCAAGAGGAGTTGTTTGGAAGTGTTGTACCTCAGCTTTTCAATTGGGTTGAGCTACTCCAATGTTCGGGTTTGGAAATGGTGGTATGGGTAGTTGAGTGGGGGTGTATATTTGAGATGGATGTGGATGGGGTTGTGGTTGGGCAAGTGGTGGAGGCAAAGGAGTGGGAGGAGAGTTGTACTGGAGCCTCCACCCCTGATGAGGTGCATTCCAGTGGCTAAGTGTAGGGGTGAAATGGATGAGCAGCTGGTTGGGCATAATATGGAGATGTGAAGGACAAAGGAGGAGGTGTGGACCAGGAAGGATGAGTAGGGGAACCCCAAGAAGGCATGGAAGTGGATTGGTAGGGGTTGTAATAGGTATGGGATGTCCTTTGCATTCCCTCTTGGTAAGGTATGGGTCCATGTGGCCTCATTTGGTTCATATAATAGAGTGGTTCAGTGGCTCCTTTGGCCCTCTGATATGCAGCTTTAAGTCCAGGTAAGGAGGGGCATTGATTCATAAGATGGTCTTCTTCACAGACAAAACACACTTCTATAGAGTGCAATAGACATTTGTTCCTAGGATGCTTTCTAGTGCACCTAGGACAAAAGATGGCCAAAGCCCTCTCAGCTTCCTCTTGCTTCCTTTGGATCCGCAAGGTATCCAGTTGCATGGAAATAAATTGCCTCACCTCACTCTTGAAATCTTCCATCTGATTTCAAATTCATTTTTGGATAAGGTACTGCTCCCAACATTTCTGTTTGTAGCCATTTGCTCCAGAGTAATGTTTTCTTCTTCTTCTCCCCTAGAGGTTCTTCAAAATATGTCTTGCTGTCCACCTAGGGGTTCTTCTTAATCACAGCCATCGAAGAAGAGAGAAGGTTGGCTGTGTGAAGCAGTGGGAGTGTTGTGCAAAAAAAATTCTGACTTATCTCTACTCCTACAAGGCATGGAAGAAAATATTTTTTGTTGATTTTTGTTTTTTTCTGCTTGTACCTGCAAAACTGAAATAGATTGAACTACAACTAACTAAAATCTATCTTGCTGAAATGAAAATGTGGAATTGAAATGAAAGCAGGAAAGAAATAATCTTTTTTGCCAAAATGAAACTGCAGGAATGAAATGCTAGGTTACGCTTGCAGAATTGAAATTGCGGAATTGAAATGCTAATCTATGCTTGCGGAATTGAAATGCTAATCTACGCTTGCAGAAATAAACTACTTAGCAGAAGGTTGTAGTAGAAAATAGAAGAAAAGCAGCAATCACCAATACTCTGACACTTCCCCGGCAACGGCGCCAAAAAGATGGTGGGCTCCAGTATTGTAGCAATGATGTTGCAACTCCTGGAGCTCCCTTCTTTACTTTTATCAACCCGGTAGTTCGTAATAAACTTGGAAGCGACGATGCTGTATGCACAAGTACTAGCTTTTGCTGCAGCTGTCACTGGATCAGCTGGCACAAGTCCGCTAGGAGCTTAAGCCAACTTCTATGAGCTCTTAGAAGAATCTTTTAATGGTGATGGACGAAAGCTAACTCAAAGGAAGCTAGTCTACTTGCAGAAAGAAGCTGAAAGTGGAAAAGGAATGCAAACCCTAGCAAACCCTAGTTTTACAAGCTAACCCTACCGGTGCAAGAAAAGAGATGAAAGCAGTGGAAATGGATGTCATTGACTTCTAGAACTGTAGAATTCATGTGACTAAGCTACTCTTGCAATGAAATCTGAAAAGGAATGTCTTTTTGTGTTTTTGAGTAATCTTGTAGAATTATTATGCATGTGCTTAACTGTTTTGACTGTGCAGAGGTTGATTGATGGAAGGAAATGGTGAGGGTGCTTGCAGGAGGTTGGGAAGGTGAGAATACGACCTAAGGGGTCCCTAGCACCCTTCCAAATAGTTTCACAGTGATTATATCTCGAGAAACTTCCGACGTGATCGTCTACAGGAAGTCTGCAAGGGTTCTACACGATGCTCTATAGGAAGAACCAAGAGAGGATTTTTGAGGGTTAATGGTGGAAAAATGGTGGGAAAGTGGGAATGGAGGATGGATGAGGATGTGAAGGGGTCTAGGACCTAGTAAATGAAGCTAAGAAGTGATGAAAGTGGTTGGATTTGGTTCAAGGATGGAAGGAGCAAGGTTGCACAAAGATGTGGAAATTAGGTCAAGTTGGAAAAGGGTGGCGAATGAAGGTAAGGAATCTGGAATTAGAGGTTGGAGCAGGTGGGATGATGGAGGAAGGATAGATAGGGAAGTATCACAGATGCTTTGCACACTATTTCTCAAAACTAATCAAACAAAGACTATGCAAACCAAAGATCTAGCTATCTTGACCTAATTTGACCTAGAAACCCAGCAATCATGATGAACAGAACTTTATTGGTAGGAAATCATGTAAGATAACTATGAAAACTAAGCAAGAATAGATCTATGCATGTAATCACAACTGGTATCAACTTTTACAACCAAGAATCTAACACTAGCAATTGCATGAAGAAGCAAGAACAAAGTTTTTGTGGCAGCAAGGACACCTTGGTCTCAACTCATGGTCCCGAGGAGGGAGAGGTGAGATCAAGGGTTGCTTGATGGCCTTTTTCGAAGATCTTTTCTGTCACCAGCCTATCAAATCAACCTGAACATGAAAATCCATTTCAATCATCAAAAGAAACCTAAATAACAAAGCAATATGTTAATCTAAGTAACAAAAATTATTCTAGGAATGCAACAAAGACACATAAAAGTACACAAAGGAGGTACTAGGCACTTGGGTTGGGCCCAACCGCAAGAGCTACAGCCTCCTAAGAAAGATTAGAGCTAGTGCAAAGCTGGATTCATCTTTATTGATCAAGAAATAATAATTACATCCCAAAAACTGTCTACAAGAAAAGCTCGAAAATGTGTTGAAATGCAGAGCTAACCTAAAATCTAACTACATCTGACTAACTCCTGCCTAAAAACTGACTAACAGGAATGAGGCCCTAAGCCTTCTTATTTATACAAATTGCGGACCCCAATATTTCTCCTAAACTTTAGGGACTCGGCTGCCAAAACTTGCAGTTAACAACAGTCCTACTGTACTTGCTTGGCTGCCCCTTGTGCTCTGAGTTTTTGAGGGAGAATTCGAGATAAGGGCTCATAAATGAAGGGGACACCTTCCTACAAATCCTCTCCATGAATTTGGCTGCCAAGTGCTCATTTAAACCTTTGATTTTGTCTCAAAATTGACCAAAAATCTGCGTAAAGCACACATTAGACTTGTTGGCATAATTACTAACGCAATTCACTCTATTAGCATAAATATAATAAAAAACATGCAAAAAAACTAATGATAATGGTGGATTAAGTTGAATTAGGAGGCTGAATGAGCCCATATAATTACCCATTTCTAGGGCTCATCAAGAGATATACCACCATTTTTAAGTACCATTTCAGAATATTGGCTCACCTCCAGTTCCCACAGGTGGAAGCCTTCTCATTAAATATGCCTTTCTTGTTGTTAAGAAGTCTCCAGCTAATGACGTACTTAGCTCGGCGTTCGCGAAAAGTGGCAGTAGTCATTACCAACCATGGCCTAGTCCAGCTGATAGTCATGCATGCAATTGGTTGATTTCAAATCCCATGGGAAACATTCCAAGATTCTACAAAGGAAGAAATAATGGCTACTCGAGCTACTAGAGAGGAAGAGCCAGAAGCAATGGAGCAAGGAACCGGAGTAGAGGATGAATATATAGATCAAGAGGAACCGGAGGAAATGGAGATGGAACTTGAAGAGCAGGAAAAGAACTAGGAATGTGAACGACGAGAGACAGTCGAGGCTACTCCACAAGAACTAGCCTCGACCTCGAAACCAATGGAAGAAGAAGTGCTGCAGTAAGGGGCCAATATAGAAAGGGCCACTAGCACCATGACCCAGGCTGTCCTTCAAGAATCAGCCTCAACTATAGAGCTAGTAGAGCGAAGCAGTAGCACTATAATAAGCAAGGAGGGACCACATTAGGCTGAGGTGGAGGAATCCATTAATATTGTGGCTGAGGGTGTCCCACAAGAACCACCCTCGACCGTAGAACCAATGGAGGAAGAACCAAAACGAGAAGGGCCCGAAGCTGAAAGAACTATGGGGCCAATAGAAGAAGAGGGTAGGGGTTTAATGCATGGAATCGATGTGATTATGAAAGAATCCATCTCGATCAATGCCATTATGGAAGAAAAAATGCCAGCATCGCCTATTCAAGAAATGTTGGACATGGAAGGTGGTGTCCCAAAAGAACCACCATGAACCTTTCCAACTTTGGAGACCACAGAGGAATTAAATATCGGGATTGACACTGTTCCAAATGAACCAGCGTTAACCTCAAAACAGGGGACTACACAGGCAGAGGTTCTAACCTGGAGCGGAGATGCTGCAGATAGAGGGAAGGGGCCATAGACCACAACTGGTGCCGGGATAGATCAGGTAGGAGTATTCTTTCAATTTTCCTCGTACTTCTCCATTCCAAAAGGGTTAAGGGTGTCTCGCTCTACCCAACATACAGAAGAGGAGGTGGTCGTTCCACTGATTTTGAAATATGATGGGTTGAAGAAGGGATCAGTTGCCACAGGTTTGTTGGCCATAGATCCCACATAGACCTCTCTCAAGGACCCAGAACAAAGGAAGAGGCAAATGTTTTTAAAATAAGGGAACCTGGAAGGAGAAATTTGGCTGAACCACTGATGAACGTTCACCAAATTAGCCCACCACCTGTCAAGATAGCTTCACAACAGGGTGATGTAAGAGACAGTAAGGAAATGGTTGCTCCCTAGGAAGAGAAACCAAGTAAGGAAGCCCCAAGGAGTAACCTTGTGGATACTCCCTTGTGTAAATCACCACCGTCGAACTAGCTGCAGTACCATATGAGGTTGTGGTTAAACAAGAATGGGTGGAGTTGTGTGAACAATGAAGGCTGCCTATGAAGCAGAAATATCAGCTTTAGTTCAAAGAAACGATGCAACTCAAAACAAAGGTTAATAATATGAGGAAACAAATGCACCATTTGAAGAACCAAGTGAAGAAATATAAGCGGCGAGCTAAGAAGCCCAAAACCATGACGACTGAAGCAGGGATGCAGGTAGATGAAGTGACAACAACTTCTATTGCCACTCAGATAGACCTGATAGAATAATTTTTTTAGGGTTGTGAATTTTCTTTGTCAGCGGAGGTATAGACTTGGAAGTTCACCGTGGTGTGATATCTGAATGAAGAAAAGAGAGCCCAAGAGCGATCATCCACGACTATCTTTGAATATGTATAATGCATTGATATAATGCGACTAAGGCATGCAAAGCAGCAATTCAAGGTGGAGTAGCTGGAAAGGCAAGTAGCAGAATTAAAAACTGATAAAGAGCAGATGCTCCAGTTAGCACAAGAAGAAATGGCATGTCATCCTCCTACTCCCTATTACTCTTTATTTTTGCATGAGCACTTTCTTTCCTTTTGTTTGGAAAGCATCTAGAAAGAAATTAGTCACAAGATTGAGGATGGTGTACAATTCCTCCTGATATTGAGAGCCCGTGATGTGCCAACTTAGCACTTGATGTGTGAACTTTATATGCATGTGTATCTCTTTCTTGTTGAGAAATAATTTAATCTGGTTCCATATGTGGGGGGCATTCATTTAAGGGCCCTCTCCTCTTACACTTTTAATCAGATAAGTTGGTAGAAGGCTTCTGACACATTCGAGTCAAATCAAGCCACGAAGCCTTTTATGGTAAGAGGAGAACCCGAGAAATCAGTGACTATGTATAATAAGCACACTACATTTTTGGAAATTATGGGAAACAAGGAATAGATGCTGAGGACACAAAAGTGGTGCATCAATCTCTACAACAAAAAATTAGTTACGTTTTAGGCTGAGGCCCTGGACATTTTTTAGAAGAGGTGGATGATTTCACCCACATATGTTCGAAACAGAGAACTGTTTCTAGCACCAAATTTTGCACGGGCACTCAGCAGGGTGCTAAGATATGTGGCATGCATCCAAACATGTGGGGTCTGATGGATGGGAATTCGATTCCAGTACCCTGTTCTATGGCTGCCAGTGGAAGACTACACCCCAACCTATAATGTACCAAATGATTAGTTGAAGGAAGTTCTCCTCTCAGAAGGGTTCAAGCTTCCAGGAACATAAATGGTCGAGGAATATGATCTCGCCCAGCTTCAGGAAGCACACGGTCTATCCAACCCAGACTTGCAGAGGCGACGAGCTGCATGAGGGCGTGTAGAAGGCTAGTTGGGGGGGAGATGTTGGGCACCAAATTGGCCTACCTTTCCCCTACATTTCTACTCCTCTTTTCACCCTTTTTGCATTCATTCGTATATATTTGTTGTGTAACATTATGAGGTAATTCCCCTTTATCATCTCTTGGGATATTTAATTAATGAAGTAGAGTCATGAAGGTTTCTACCTATACAAATCACTAAAACTTGTGATGACCGCAGATTATCGAGCACAGGTGTCGACCATGCAGCATATCGCAGCAGTTCCATGATTCACAATAGTTGATCGACCACGAAAAAACAACATAACTGATTGCAGCTGCTCTCAACCCATTTTTGACCATTCATGTTCTTGGTTCTCTTGACTCTACTGTTGCGATACAACTGATGTATATCTTTCGGCATACAATTGTCAGGTTCAGGGAGAATTATTCTCCTTTGTATTGTATAAAAGACGGGTCATTCCTGTATCAAGGGGACCATTGATGATATTGTAATAGCAGTATTCAGATTAATAAGATATAACCCTTTTTGCTGATCTATCATTCGTCTAGAGTAACGCAGCCCTGATCAGAGTGTTGGGCCCGCTCTTCTAATCAGGTGCTGCATGTTTCCTTGTGTTGTGTGTATTTTCTATTTGCTATGTTTATTTCTTATTTCTACTACAAATCTCTTAGATAACTGTGAATAACATTTTACATTTTGAAGTTAAGTTTTACTTCTATCTCAGTAATGTTTTGATTATCAATCATGAACCCTTGGTTGAAGGCAGATCGTAACCTTGCCCTTGCATAAACCTTGTGTGTTTCCTTGAAAAGAATATGCACCCGTATTGATACATTAATGTAGGAAAAGGAGTGGACAATTTATTCATACACTCACACCAACAATGTGTATATATATATATTCTTAGAATTTTAACATATTAAACATGTTTTATATTGAAAGTATATTTTTTTATGAAATATTGAAATTCTATCATTTTATCTCATTTGAGCATTATAGATTTTTAAATAAATTTATTCATATCAATAAATTTAAATAACTAACTTCGCTCATATCTATTAAATTTTTAAAATATTCCCAAGTCTACAATCAAATTAAGGTACACAAAATATTCAATAGAAAAATCACACAATCCAAGTAAAGAAAGAATACTTCTTAAGTATCCTAATAAGGGATCCCTATGACTTCCCTAGGATATCCCTAGATATAATACTATTAATGTATCTTTATATAGGGATAGGGATCCTAAAAAATATCCCTCAACCTCATATAATGCATGCATTTACAAAATCTAAAAATGAAGTATAAACAATAGATCCAACACGTTGCCCGTTTAGTAGTTGCAATCTAAACTATGGATTTGTGTTAGGGTTTTGTCGTTGGTCACCATGGCAGGGAGTAGAGGAGGGAGTTCAGATCCCTCCTACAATAAAGTGGTTGCGAACACAAGCAAGGGAGATGGATCACATTGCTTCAAGAAACCAACGGAGGTGGCAACAGAGGCTACGAATACAGAAAAATTGGAAAATATCAGACCTCATGGACAGGAAGAGAATCATGAGGAAGCTAGTAAGGAGAAGAGGACAAAGGTTATAAATCAGAAATATGCTCCTATGAGTACAACAGGGTTCTGTAAACCCAATTCAACCACTATTCCTCAGGTCGTTTTAAGTGACCCAGTGGTAAAGTTTCACAGAGATCACATGACGGAATATGCAATTATCTGCAAATTTATGGGGATTTGGCCGACAGAGAAGGCTTTGCAAGCATGGATAAGGAACCACTGGAAACCAAAGGGGGAAATCAACCATCACATGGGGTCCAAGTGCTTCTTCGTAGTGGTGTTCACAAGCTTAGAGGATAAAGATAGAGTGTTCGAGGGAGGACCCTAGTTTTACGCTTCTGCAAGCCTTTATATGTGACCATGGGTGATGAACTTTGTCCCATAATGATAAACTTTCACATAGTTACTAGTATGGATAAGACTCTACTCCCTTCCTTTAGATTATTGGCTGTCAGAGTCTCTAAAGGCTATCGGTAACAACCTAGGGCATTTAATAAAGATCTTAGATGCTACTCTAAAAGGCAAATACACTTCCTTTGCCTGGATATGTGTGGAAATGGACTTATCTAGGGCACTTCCAGATGAAATCATTTTAGGAGTGTATGACGAGGAATGGGTGCAGGCGGTGGAGTATGAACATGTCCCATTTAGGTGTTGTAAGTGCCATGAACACGGGCACCTATACTGTTAGGTCCCTATAATACTAGTGATTACCCCATTACTATTGTAGTTGTATCCCTTATTAATATTGTTATGCCCCTATTGTCCCCATAGTGTTATTACTGTGCCCCATAGAATCCCTCTATTATTATTTTTGTGGCTTTATATTATTATTGTTAGCTCAGCTGGGTTATATTGTGACTCCTTAGACTCCTATATATAGAAAGGAGGTTTTGTCATTTGAATCATCTAATAATTGTTCATTTGTGTAATGTAAAAGAGGTTTTCCCCTCGAGGAGGCTGAATTCTAAGGCATTCAACTATCTTTTCTTTCTTTTTGTGAGATGGTTTCATAACATTTGGTATCAGAGATTTGGATTCTAGGGTTTCGCTGTTCCAAATGGGTCATCGTGGCATTTTCGCTATAACTTTTTTTCTGCGATATTTCAGAAGCTAAAAAAAAAACCCATTAAGATCACGCTGAACCTCGGGTCTGAATTTCAGAGCTTTTCGCACTAATTTTGCGGAGATATGATCTGAGGAAGTTGGTCTTTTTGCAGACTCCTGAATTACATTCCAAATAGGTGACCTGGGGAAAATCGTCATAACTTTCTCTCTGAGCATTAGATTGAAATTTCGTCAGAAGGTACAAAAAGAGGACGAACTGTAGTTTCTTGTATATATTTTCAGAGCCAAAGGTCGAAACAGTGACTCATGGAACATCGTACAAGTTCGTTCTACTGAACTAGTCTATAATCAGGTCACTGTGGGAGATTTGGAATAACTCTTCCTTGGAGAATCCAATTTGGATTAGACTGGTGGCATTGGAAAGAGGACATAGAGGGCTATCGTAGATTGCAAATTCAGAACTGGATGATTCAAAATTACAGAGATACATCAGATTCAATATCAAGCTCCTGCAAAGTGAAAAAAGGTGTGTAATTTTTTTCAGATTTTTTTAATAAGCTTGGTTTGAAAAATTAGTTTCAAGGAATTCAAAGGGCATAGTAAAGCATTATCATCAGTAATTGATGCCCCGAGGAAAGAAAATGCAAACACCTAGTAAGAAACCTAAAATCTCTAGCATGGCTCATGAAGAAGAGGAAAAAATGCAACATGATATATCAAAATTACTAGACCAAGTGCAACAAGTGTCACTTTCACAAAAAGCAATAGAATCTAAGATGGATGGTTTAAATAAAGATGTGGAAACTAAGATGGATGGTTTAAAGAAAGGTGTATAATCTAAGATGGATTGTTTAAAGAAAGGCATAGAAACTAAGATGAATGACGTGGAATCTAAGATGGACGATTTGAAGACAGGCATGGAAGATTTGAAGACAGATTTGACAAAGTTTCTACAAGAAATGCTTACTAATGGTGAAAGGGTAGTAAAGGAAACTCATGATGAGAACAAAATAAATGTTAATCATGATTTCATAGACTCTAATGTTGGATCGAAGATGCACCATATTCCAAAAATCGATATGAGGAAGTTTGATGGCAAGGATCCCGCAACATGGATATTACATATGGAGCAATTTTTTGATCTCAATAATGTGCAAAACACACAAAAGGTACGTATTGCAACTTTATATTTGGAACCAAATTAGTTTGTATGGTATCAATGGCTTTGCTCTCGTAAACAAATTATCACTGGGCAATTTTTATGGAAGAATTGACAGCACATTATGAGGATACAAAAAGCAACACTTTCTTTAGCCAATTGATAAGTCTCAAACAAAAGGGTTCATTAATGGAGCACATTGAAGAGTTCCAAAAATTGAACATAAGGGTAAAAAATATTCCAGAGGAGCATAGGATGGATGTGTTCATAGGGAATTTAAAGGATAATATCCAACATGATTTTCGCCTCTGGGAACCTGATTCATTAGAGAAGGCATTCAGGTTAGCAAGAAAAATGGAAAGCAAAATTATGGCAACCAGGAAGTATACCACTCACAACTATAAAGATGGAAGTGTTCTGCCCCTACTCTTCCACAACCTATAAGGTTGACACCACAACAATTGGAAGAAAAAAGAGAAAAAGGGCTTTGTTACAGTTGTGATAGCAAATACACTAAAGGTCATAAGTGTGCTGAGAAGAAATTATGCTACATAAATTGTGAAGAGGAAGAAGAAAAGGAGCAAGAAAGGTCAAAAGAAGAGGATATACTCCAGGAACAAAGCCTAGATAAAGAATAAATGAATCCGACCATATCTTGTAATGCATTGGCTGGAATTACCACTCCTCAAACCATCAAGATAAAAGGACAAATCAAGAAGAAAAAGGTAATAGTGTTGATTGATTCAGGTAGTACCCACAATTTTATTCATTGTAAGGTAGCAAAAGAATTGAATTGCTTCCTATATCCAACACCAGAGTGTCAAGTGATGGTTGTAAATGGAGGAACAATAAATTGCTCTGGAAAGTGCCATAATATCAAGCTATCGATGGGAGAATATGTATTGACTAGTCCAATGGCTACGATCCCTGGGTACAATAGCTTTTAATTTTCAAGAACTTTTCATGAAATTTTCTGCGAAAGGAAAGGAGGTTGAATTAAGGGGTATTGCAGGGAAACCAGGAAAGATAATTAGCTCTAACAATATGACAAAGCTTCTAAAAAGGAACAAAGAGGTGTAATTGCACAATTATGTTCACTAGATGTTTCCACATCAGAATCATCTATTTCTCCAGATCTCCAAAAAGTCTTGGACAATCATTCCAAGGCATTTGATACTCCCAAAGGTCTCCCACCTATTCGTGATCATGATCATGCTATTCATATGATTCTAGGAAGTGTTCCTCCAAACATTAGGCCATACAGATATCCCTATTCCCAACAGAGTGAAATTGAACGTATGGTTGCAGAAATGCTAGAGGCTGGTATAATTCAACCTAGTCAAAGTTATTTCTCTGCTCCAGTAGTATTGGTGCACAAGAAGGATGGATCATGGTGCATGTGTATGGATTATAGAGAGCTCAAAAATCTCACTATTAAAGATAAGTTTCCCATTCCTGTCATTGATGAATTACTAGATGAATTGCATGGATCAATTTACTTCACCAAGTTGGATCTTCGTTCAGGATATCATCAAATCAGAATGAAGACTGAAGACATTCTGAAAACAACATTTAGAACTCATGAGGGTCATTATGAATTTTTGGTCATGCCTTTTGGCCTTACCAATGCACCTTCTACATTTCAAGGTTTGATGAATTCCATTTTCAAACCCTTCCTTAGAAAATTTGTGTTAGAATTTTTTGATGATATACTAATCTACAACAAGTCTAGGAAGGATGATGTTGAACATGTTGATAGGGTGCTACAACTATTGGACGAGAAACAATTATATGCAAAAAGACCAAAAGGTTTCTTTGGAGTACAAGAGGTGGAATATTTTGGTCATATTGTATCTCATGAAGGAGTTAAGGTAGACCCTAGCAAAATTAAAGCCATTAAGAAATGGAAAATCCCCACATCCATAAAGCATATGCGAGGATTTCTCAGGTTGAGAGGTTATTATCGCAAGTTTGTTAAGAATTATGGGAGAATAACAGCACCTCTAACAACATTATTTAAGAAAGATGCATTTTCATAGACTCTAGAAGCAACAAAGGCCTTCGAACATTTTAAAGAGCCAATGTGCCAAGCACCGGTCTTAGCTACACCGGACTTCACAAAAACCTTTATTGTGGAATGTGATGCTTCAAGAAATGAAATTGGTGTTGTTTTAATGCAAGATGAAAGATCCATTACTTTTGAAAGTCATCCAATCAAGGGAAAGTTTTTACACAAAGCTATTTATGAGAAGGAAATGTTGGCAATACTACATGCACTTAAGAAATGGCAACCCTACATAATGGGGAGACACTTCAAGGTAAAAACGGATCATGATAGCCTTAAATACTTTTTACAACAAATATTATCCTCTGAAGAGCAACAAAAGTGGGTCACAAAGATGTTGGCTTATGACTTTGAAATCATCTACAAAAAAGGGAAGCAAAATGTAGTGGCTGATGCACTCTCAAGAAAGGATCAGGATGTGGAAGCATTGTTGTGTGCCATTTCTATTATCCAACCAGATTGGATAAACGAAGAAAGGGAGGAATGGAAGAATGATGAAGAAGTGTGGGTACTTATTCGAAAGTTACAACAAGATTCCAGTACATCTGATACATTTAGCTGGCAAAGTGATTCGTTATGGTACAAATATCACTTATACCTCTGTAAGAATTCCCAATTCAAACAAAATATTCTTATGGAATTGCACACTTCTCCCTTAGGAGTGCACTCAGGATTTTTAAAAACTTACCACAGGGTGAAGAAGGAATTTGTTTGGGATGGCCTTAAATCAGATATTCAAAAGTTTGTGGTGGAATGTTTGGTTTGCCAACAAAATAAAGTTGAAACAATTAAGACCCCGGGTCTATTACAGCCTTTATCCATTCCAAGCCAACGTTGGGAGGAGGTTTCAATGGATTTTATCACAGGTTTACCTAAGTTTTAGGGAAAGAGTGTCATCATGGTGGTAGTTGACAGAATTACCAAGTATGCGCATTTTTGTGCATTATCACATCCATTTAAAGCTAGTACGATTTCTACTGCATTTATGGAAACAATTCAAAAGCTACATGGAAATCCAAAGATTATTGTAAGTGATAGAGATCCCATTTTCACTGGAAATTTTTGGACAGAATTATTTTCTTATCTTGGTACTCAGTTAGCTCATAGCTCATCTTATCATCCTCAATATAATGGGAAAACTACGATAGTAAACAAATGTTTGGAAATATATCTTTGTTGCTTTGTATCTGATAAACAAACACAATGGGTCAAATGGTTGCCTCTGGCTGAATGGTGGTATAACACTTCCATACAGCAACAAAAATGACCCCATTTATGGCACCTTATGGATATCAGCCACCATCCATCACATCATATTTAAGAGAAAATTCTAAGGTTCAAGCAATGGAACATCACATCGAACATCAACAACAAGTCCTCCAACTCTTAAAGGATAACCTCGTGTTGGCATAGAATAGAATGAAACAATAGGCAGATCAGCATCACAGTGAAAGAAGTTTTGATGTAGGTGATTGGGTATTCCTACACTACAACCATATAAACAAATGTCCCTCAAGCAAGCTAAGAAGGATAATAAATTATCACCAAAGTATTATGGTCCGTACAAGGTGTTGCAAAAGATTGGTACTATGGCATACAAATTGGAGCTTCTTGCATCTTCTTGAGTGCACACAGTTTTTCATGTTTCATGTTTAAATAAGGTTATAGGCAACAAGCTCCCAGTTCAAACAATATTGCCAAAAATTGATGAGGAAGGAAAAATTATATTGGAATTGGAAGCAGTCATAGAAACAAGAACTCAACAGCTACGAAATCGATCAATTTCGGAGTATCTCATCAAGTGGAAAACTTATCCGTTGAAGATTCCATATGGGAGGATGAGACTTTTATATAGAAGCATCTAGAACTACTCAAGCGTTGAGGGCAACACTTTTTTGAAGGATGGGGGCATGTTAGGTCCCTATAATACTAGTGATTACCCCATTACTATTGTAGTTGTATCCCTTATTAATATTGTTGTGCCCCTATTGTCCCCATATTGTTATTATTGTGCCCCATAGAATTCCTCTATTGTTTTTTTGTGGCTTTATATTATTATTGTTAGGTCCGCTGGGTTATATTGTGACTCCTTAGACTCCTATATATAGAAAGGAGGTTTTGTCATTTGAATCATCCAAGAATTGTTCATTTGTGTAATGTAAAGGAGGTTGCCCCCTCGAAGACGCTAAATTCTAAGGCGTTCAACTATCTTTTCTTTCTTTTTGTGAGCTAGTTTCATAACATATACAGAGACTGGATATTGAACAAGCTGGAGAGCAATAAGAAATCCACTACAGGCAAATATCTTGAGGGTTTTACTAAGGTTGGGGGTAAAGGGAAAGAAGGCAAGAGATACCAAAAGAAAATTAATGAAGATGGACAACTGAGTCACAATAGTTTCAAGATATTAGAAGAAGAAGTTGGAAACAACAGGACAAACCAGGAATCAGAGAATATTCCCACTGAGAAGAAAAGGGATGCTAATATCGAGGATATACCAGAAAACATCAAACAAAAGGATGATATGCCGAGCATTATGGAGCTCAGTAGGGACCATGAGATGACCCCAAGTGAGGCTAGAACGAAAGACCATGAACTGCAGGAGATTCTAGAGAGGGAGAATTTAGATCTAGAAAAGTTTCTGGAGCAGGCAATCACCAAAGGGGTAGAATCTCTGCCAAAAAAGGAGTTTGATAGGGTTCAACAAATCTTCCTCTGAAGATCACAAACGAATTGTTCTGGAGTCAAACGAAACCATGATATCTAGGAGAATAGACGGGTGAAAACGATGGAGCATACATTGATGCATTCTTCCAAGAACTCGAGTAGGAAAAGAAGAAGAAAAAAACAGAATGAGCTGTTGACTGAATGTGGGAAACTTATGATTAACTCAGGTAAGATGAGGGTTCTTACCAATTACTCCTTTATGAACCTTTCTTAATGAAGCTTACAACCTGGAACATTAGGGGTCTAGGAAGTAAAAGAAAATAAAGAAATCTTAGTTGTAAAATAAAATAGGAAAAACCAGATATGGTTTTTATTCAGGAAACAAAATGTTTGATGGATAAGATCAGAGAGATACACAAAAAATGGTTAATCAAGTATGAGTATCTAGAGGTTAAAGTGGACAACTCGATGAGTGCGATTCTTACGCTATGCGATCCTCAAAAACTTTGAATCCTGGATGCTGAAGCTTCTAGGAACTATCGATCATAGGTGATTCAACCTATGGGTGATAAGGAGATCTATCACTGATGTCTATGGTCCTCAAAAACTAGAAGACAAACTTAAGCTTCTCACCTCCCTTGAGGAGCTAAGAGAGAGATATCCTAATATGCCCTGGATTCTGGCAAGGGATTTCAATATGATTAGATCTCTTACAGAGAAAAAAGTCCATACCAGAAAACTAGGCAGAGACACCATTTCCTTCTAGAACTTTATGAATAACATGGGGCTAGTGGACACTAAAATAGTAAATGACACTTTTACTTGGAATAATAAGAGGGGATGGGCTTCTCAAGTCGCCTCTAAACAAGATAGATTCATAATCTTAGGGACCTCCTTCTCACAGGCCTTGATATGTCAGCTTTAATCCTTCCCTTCAAAGGCTCGAACCACTGGTCTGTCCAACTTAAAGTTACTTTTATGGGTACACCGAGGAACAAACCTTTTAGGTTTGAAAATGTTTAGCTCTGTCACCCTGAATTCTCCAGCAATATTGACAAATAGTGGATGGAAGATATGCTCATTTAAGGCGCTAAAATGTTCATGTCACAACGGAGACTTAAACACATCAAATCTAGGCTTAAAGATTGGAACAAAAAAGAGTTTGGTAATAATTTTGAAGCCAAAAGGGAATTTGAGAAGAAAATATAGGGGATAAACAAGATCATCATCACTGAAGGTTTTACTGAGGAACGGAAAATTCAGGCTAACTCTCTTCAGAACGAACGGGAAGATCGGTGAATACAAGAGGAGATTTTCTGTAGACATAAATCGAGGGTGGAGTGGATTAGAGAAGGAGAAAGAAACACAGAGTTTTTTCATAGATCAACCTTGGATCACAGATCACATAACAGAATTTCAAAACTTAAATATTCTTAAGGGAAAGAGCTTGTTTATCACAAAGAAATGGAATCTGTCCTAGTTCAACACTTCCTTAGCATAGCAAAGGAGCCTCTCGTCGACAGATCTCGGTTCATTAACAAATTCAAAAAGTTCATTCCTAAGCTTGTAAACAGGGAAGAAAACCACAATCTCAATAGGCCAGTGTCTAAAGAGGAGGTTAATGAAGTTATAAATGAGATGCAAAATGGGAAAGCTCTTGGCCCTGATGGTTTCAATGTGGACTTCTTCAAAGCCTACTCGAAAATAGTCAAACAAGATATCCTTGATGTTGTGGAGGACTCTAGAAGATCCAAAATTGTTTTGAAGGCTCTTAATGCCTCTTTCATAGCTTTGATTCCAAAGCAGGAAAAAGCTATGATACCAAACAGATTCAGGCCCATAGCCTTATGTAATGTGGTGTACAAAATTATTTCCAAAGTGATCACTAACAAACTCAAGCCCCTTCTTCCTGCTCTCGTCTCAAAGGAGAAAACTGGATTTGTTGAAGGTAGACATATTCTTAACAACATCATACAAGCTCACGAGGTGGTACACTCTCTTAAGAGAAATAAGCACGTTGGTATGATCATGCAGCTTGACCTAGCGAAAGCTTATGATAAGCTAAGATGGTCTTACAGCAGGTCAGTGCTAAGAGCTTATGGCTTCGACGACAACTGGATAAGATGGGTTATGGCCCATGGTGATTTGGGGCTTCATGACCATGAAACCCTCAGCAGAGTTTCGGGAGCCAAACTTTGTTGGAGGTGGCTCAAGGAATCGAAAACCGCTTGGGCCAAGCTTTGGAAGCAGAAATATGCAAATAATTGGCAAGAGAGGGATCATATCCAAATGTCAGGGCTCATCAAGGGCTCCCACATTTGGAACCTTGCTTGGGAGAATAGAGCCATTGTCCAGCAGCATAGTTTCTGGGAGATCTGAGCTGGGAACCTTGCACGGTTTTGGGAGGATAACTGGCAGCAGGAACCAAATTTGTTTAGAGAATAACTAACTGCTCTCAAGAATGACACTGAAAACAAAGGTTTACTTATGGTAAGTGACTTCTGGGATCAGGTAAGGGACAATGGTAAATGGAGAATGTGGAAGGATCTTGGTTATAGTGAAGAGAGTCCTTTGAAGGCCCAGGCGGATTCTCTTGCTCTTGACTTGGAACAGAGGAATATTTTGGTGTCATCCTCGTCTGACCAACTGAGATGGGGACGAAACACCGAAGGCACCTTTAACCTCAAAGAAGCTAAATGAATGGCCCTATGTTTTGATTATCAAAACCCTGATCAGGTTTGGAATGACCTTTGGAAGAACTCGCAATGGATGAAAATCAGGTTGTTTATGTGGTTGGTTCAACAAAATAAAATTCTCACATGGGAGAGTCTTCGAAAAAGGGGATTTGTTGGCCCATCCAAATGCCATCTATGTGGCTTACAGGAGGAGACGATGGAACACTTACTCAACCTCTGCCCATTCACCTCTACCTTGTGGGATTGGGCGGCCTTAGTCTTCAGGCAAACTGACAGGGACAGACTCAGCATCACCAACACTTTGAAGAATTGGAGGAAAGACTTCTTAGGCAATGAAATCATCAACAAATCTTGGACTCTGGTTCCAGGCTTTATTATCTGGGATGTCTGGAAAGAATGCAATGGCAAGATTTTCAAGAACAAAACAGGCTCGACCCAGAACATCATTTCCCAAATATTACGACAGCTCAAAGATACAGTTGGATCCCTTATGTGGAAAATTCCTTAGAACCCTCCTTCACCCCAGGATGCTTTCATATTGCTGCAGTTGAGTCTCCATTCTCTGGTTCTCCAAGGCACTGACAAGGGTGTGAGCAAACAATTGTTGGTAAAGATATATGGTAGCCCCCTCCTCATGGTTTTTTCAAAATCAATATAGATGGAGCCTCTAAAGGCAACCTAGGGATGGCTGGATTTTGCGGTGTCATAAGAGATGAGCAAGGGTGCATAAAGGATATCTTTCATAGTCATTTGGGGACTGCCACTAATAACATGGCAAAGCTCATGGCCTTAGAGCAATGCCTGGAGATCTTGATCGAGTCAAATTTATACAACGCCATCATCGAAGTTGACTCTGAATTGGTCATTAATGCGGCCAGGAAAATGTGTAATGGAACAACAGCTGGAAAAGTGTCGAAACAATGGAGGCTATCGCAGGTCTTCCAGCGTATTTATTCCCACTTGCGAACCCTGAGAACTGTCAACTTCTTTCATGTGCGAAAAAAATAAAATATGTTAGCTGATCATATGGCGAAAGAAGCAGTGTTATGTAAGGAAATCTATATTTGGTACGTTTGGGATTCTACACCCTCTGGTAAACTACGTGATGACTGTCAATGACAGGCGGCCAAAGATATGGAGTACTTCCAAACCATGAGTAATGAGCATGAAGAAGACTAGCAAAAGTAGGAGAATGTTGCAATAAATCCTAATCATCGATCCCACAATCAATGCTTAAGTCAAAGCTAACTACAGGGGATGAGTATTTGGTAAACAATGGGCTAGTTCAAGGGCCACAGACCATAGGTTTTGATGGCCTTCATTATCGAATGGCTATCAGGTTTGAAAATGATCAGAGGTTAAGTCTACAAGTGGACCCGAAGATTTATAGATCAATGGTTTATAATATTTATCGGCTTCGTAAAGCAGGTAAATGTCGCGCTAGTTTCCAATCCAATATCATTGAGGACCGTCAGATCAAAAGGGGCTTAATCGAATGGATATCGGGTTTTAAAATAGACTGGAGGTTAAGTCTTAGAGTGGAATCGAATTTTTATAAACCAATGGCTTATAATCCTTATCGGATCTAGTGTGATGCCATTGAGGGTTATCGAATCATTTGAGTTCTTGATCGAAAGGATATCGGGTTTCAAAATGGGTGGAGGTTAATTCCAAGAGCGGACCTGAAGTTTTATACACCATTAGTTTATTTTCTATGTTGACTTTGTAAAGTAGGTAAGAGTCGCGTAAGTTTCCGATGTGATTTCTTTAAGGACCGTCAGATCAGTGGGGTTCTTATCGAATGGTTATCGGGTTGTAAAACGGTCAGAGGTTTTATGTGTAAGGTTTTGGGTTATGTTGACCCTGTTGAATGTTAATCATCAATGGTTCTATCTTTTGTTGGTCTTTACACTTGTAAATACATGTACCATATGAAACCTTTTTTTCGTTTTATTGAAGGCTCCACTCTTACTTGACCAAAAAAAATGAAAAAAAATAGATCCAACACCTTACCTCAAGAATCGGCCTATGCACTATCCTGAGAGTCACCAATTTGGTTTAAACAACAAACATGCATAGGAACAAGCTTTTATATATAAATGAAACCAAAAATATAATATTGCAAAATAACAATGCCGCTTTAAAAATACAACCAAAAAGTAACCAATTTCTCGTCCCTTTTGAGGACGAGGGTATCTCTAAATATTTATATGAGTAGGGTACTAACTTGTTTCAAAAATAGAGCGATAGAAATCATTGAATTGGGGCAAGGAAACTTTTAAAGATGATAATTGAGTTGAAGTGTGAAACTTTGGTGAATCTTACTAGTCTCTAATATACAAAATATAAAAAAATTGGCCATATTTTTGAAAAATTATCGAAATTTCCAATGGTTTTATATAGTCTTCATACAATTTTGGCAATTTCTAAGGTAAAGTATTTGTATTGAATAAAATTTGGGTGGACTATTTTAAGAAAAAATGGGAATTAGAAA
Source organism: Pinus tabuliformis (assembly GCA_031772625.1). Lineage (NCBI taxonomy): Eukaryota > Viridiplantae > Streptophyta > Pinopsida > Pinales > Pinaceae > Pinus > Pinus tabuliformis. The sequence continues at coordinate 334,804,268 of CM062820.1, forward strand.
ATATTTTGTTTTATGGAAACAACATGGTGTTGTAGCGGCTACAACCACCCTCCAAAATTTTGGTCTGCATCCAATGCACTCAGGTTCAATCCGTGAGCTCATGTGAGTGATCGTACCCACCTTACTTAATCATTCCACCCAAGATTTTTCATGTTGATGTCACTGTGATTCTTGTAACCATGTTTTGGTCATACTCGAGGTCTTCGCTTTATGTGTACATGTTGTGTTCGCTATGTAATCATCTGTCGCACTCACAAACAAAGTCACATACACTGTCACGCAACCGTCGTCATGGTCGACCAACGATCAATCACAAGGGTCGTGCTTGTCGCTCAAACCATTGGTCATTCATGTTGAGCATGTGTGTCTTGATGGTTTGAGTCGTTTCGTCATCTAGTCATGTAAGTGTGCATTTGCAAGATCACATATGCATATTTCACTCGTTAACACACTTAGTCACTTTGTTGAAGTTCTAACAACCAGATTCCCCTCCAACAGCCGGAACGTCACCCCACCATTGACTCGATCGACTATCACCTAGAAGAGCATAGAAGCACCAAGCAAGCCATGTCAAGTTGTGCTTCCTGCACGCAGATCAATCAACCTTCATGTTGGTCAAATGGAGAGTTTGACCTCCATTTGACCCAACATCTACCCCAGGACTAACTCCCCTAAAAAATTTCGCAAAGGCTGCAAACCTTCCCTACTCCGCTGACTAAGAAAATTGCACAAATAGGTCGGACAAACACCTAGTGCCCATCCTTGTCGCCCTCAGAAAATTGTGTAGTTTTTCCAGTCAGTCGACCCACTGCTGATCCTGAAAATTGTGTAGTTTTCATGAGCAAGCCCTCTACTACCCATCAGTCCACTCAACTCAGAATCTGCACGAAGGTGATTAGTAGGCCAGCCTCCCAGGATTAGCACAAGTTTTCCCACCAGCAACTCCCAGCAGCCAACTACCAGTTCCCTCCAAGAATTGCACAGTTTTCACTGCCAAGCTCTAACAGCTAACTGCCAGTTCCCTCCAGGAATTGCGCAATTTTTGCGGCCCAGATCCTGATAGCTAACTGCCATTTTCCCTCAGGAATTTCGCAATTTTTGTTGTTAGTGTCCCAACACCCAACTTCCAATTCCCTTCAAGAATTGTGCAGATTTGGCTTCCAAGGTCCCACTACCCGCTCCTTTTGGAAATTGCATATATTTTTCCTGCCTAGCTTTCCCACAACCCGAACTGTTCCTCTCAAAAATTTCATAGTTTTGTCCTCCAACTGAGGTAAATGCCTCTAACAGTCACTGTCAATCTGGATTGGCCATCTGCATCACCAAGTGACTACTGCGTAGTTTTCACCAATAGTGCCTAGAGCCTCTATCCTATCTCGCAACCTTGTCTCCTCTCCCAGTCACCTGCATATGAAACAATCATGCATCATGGTAGACTAGGAGGTTTATGGATTTGAATTCGTCTTGTCATGAGTGACTACATCTACAGGTACACAAACAAACATGGTGCGACAACGAATGGGATGAAAAAAGGGAGAACATGCAGAAGGACATGTTCGCCAACCAATGAAAAAACGATGCATGAAAAGAGATGTGCTCACAAATGGATGATCATGAAAAGATGTGTTCAAGGACGGATGGATGAGCAAACATGTAAGATGTGTTCACAGACGAATGAATGGATGAACATGCACTTTTTTGAATGAACGAAACTGTCAATCTTACCACATACAAGCAAGAAGCAACGTGTGAATGCAACATCAAGTGAACGCAAGGACCATCGAATATTCCATTCATGTTGCCATGCAAAGGTGAAGTTGTGACACACCATGAGGACATCCATCACTCAGCAACATTGCAGCTCAACATGCACACCAACAGCAGCACGAATGTACCATCACTGTCATGTCGAGTCTTGTCATGAGTCATGTCGTCCACATCTTTACTGTGGGCCATACTATCAATCAATGTAATGTAATGTGGAATTACAAGAGACCCACTTGTTGTATGAAAAGTCATGTAAAGTTGAAAAGTCATGGAAGTCAAACAGTCATGAGGGTAGTCAAACAGCCACAATGGTCAGTTTCACCCTTGGTTATAAATACCCTATCATCTGTACATGCAAAAGACTTTTCACCTCAGCTCCTCCAACATAGCCTTGAGAGTCTATAATATTTTCTTTAAGGAGTAAGTGTTGGCTCCAATGCCCTACCCACGGGGTTAGTGATGTATGGTGTAATGATGTGTCTTGGAACTTTCGCTTAATTTAGAAGCCTTCTAATAGTCCAACACATTTTCACACATCTAATGTAACTGTTGTAAGCCTAATCTTGAACACTTGTAATGCATGTTTCTTTAACCTGTATTTAACACTTGAACTAATTCACTTGTTGTAATACAAATCTATTATTGAAAATGTGTTGTATATGCTATTAACGCTGCGCTGCCCGTGTTGGTTACCCCCGTGGACATCAAACAGACCTTCCACATAAAACTTCCTATAACAACCGTTGCACTCATGCAGACTCATCTGTTGAGTGTTGTATGTGTTATCTTCCCTTGTGTGTTTTGACTACCACATCCGTGTGGACCGTTCTTCAAGAAGTTGTGCATGTTTTATTGTAGTGTTTGTTCCTAAAAAAGTTGGGGCTTCCTCCCAATGGAATTAGGACTCAATCCCACCCTCTCCCTCTACAGTGAAAGAACCATTGACACAAGTGACACTAGCAATCACTAGGCACACGAACCTCACTTCTTGAAGACAAAGAAGACTACTCTCTTGTGCTGACAAGCAAGAGTTTAGGCAAATCTTTAAGATAATGGCAATCGGGCCATCATACTAGATGGGACTCCCACACCAATTGGTGTGAGGTTTAGTTGGGACTTCATACCGAGGTGATCCCCTGAATGTTAGCGGGTCCAACATCATCAACATTTATGGCGCTAGAAGGAGGGTAGCCAGTTGTATATCGGTGAACGCCCTCTCGCACTCACTCATTAACCATCTGGTCAAGGAAGTAACTGACACTCCCTCTCACCTACGCGTGACTCTTCAGTTGGTTACTTCTCACCTCCCAACACTGAACATGAAATTTCATATCATCAGCTTCACTCTGTCTGTCCCATCACCCACTAGTTCGCGAAAGTAGTCAGACTGATCCTAGACATACAACACCTTCTATATGCATCAAGGAAGCCAAAATCCACTCCCACAAGGCTTTTTGTATCATCAGTGGAAGAAGAAGTTCTTGCCACACTTGAAGGTCTGATAGAAGCTATTGAAGATGGAGAGGAACCTCTAGTCTTTTGACAAGGGGAACAAGACACCCTTGTGATATTGGGATCAAAATCAATCATAGGAGGCAGAGGGGAAGGTAGTGGAGGAGGTGGAGGCGAAGATGAACCAGCAGACTCAGAGCCAGAACCGTTAGATTTTGAAGGAGAGGAGGAAGAAGAAGAAGAGATGGCTGACCAAGATATGGAATGGATGACTCAGAGACCATTGGCTCTCTCGGGTGCTTTGCACAAGATGCCAAAGCGAGCAGAGACAATGAACATCAAGTTCAACCTTGACAGCATGGTGAAGGTAGAAGACCATTTGGACAACTTCTACCTGCAACTGCAGACCCTTGAGGTACAATATGATGATGTAGCATGTGCATTGTTTCCATGTACCTTGGATGGTCACATAGTTGCATGGTATCACAACCTTCCACCAAACTCCATACAAAACTGGGATGCATTCAAATGCATGTTCCTTGAAATATTTTCTGATGAAAAGACCCAAGCTATGTTACTCAACAGATTGGGAAGCTTGAAGATGGATGGGAAAGAAAAGGTGAAAGACTTCAATTAGAGGTTTACACATATATTGAACAAATTTGCAGTGTACTCTAAACCTCATGACTCCATCACTATTGATTACTACACGTCTGCACAATCGACCATCATTACACAATTCGTCAAGCAAGCTACCAAACCAACACTCTTGGAAAACTATGAAGAGGCTATTGTTGTTGAGAAGACCTTCACACAATTGGAGTCATCAAGGATGATGAACTAGAAAAAGACTCCAAAGACATGAGCAGGAAGTCCCAAGTGATGGCGATCAAGGGTAGAGACAAGGAAGCAAATGATATTAAAACCCTCACTCGCCTCATCATGAACTTGACAACAGAGGTGTGAGAACTTAAACAACAGAAAACAGACATGTATGCAAGTAGCCATCTGCCCAGAAAGAGACAAGGAAATAGTTCATCAGGCAGTAACTAGTACTCTCTAGATATTGCACAGAGCTCTATGTTCCATATCGAACAGTGCACATATCCTAATTTCTGTTCATTCCACGAAGAACATCACCCCAAGAACTCTTGTTCGAAATGGAAGCGAGTTTCAAGCTCTATATGCAGCCATACATTCGATGCAAAAAATAGTATGCAGGAGCAGCTTGAAGACACTGATAATGACGAAGGTGTTGCACCTAATGAAGCATCAAGTTTTGGACATGTGGTGAACATGTATTAGTGCTCACAAGCAAGGCTGAAGACGAACACCGAGAAGCAACCCCAAAATAAAAATGATCGTTACAATATTAGGAGTAAAGGGGCTCCCTTTACACTTGGGGAAGCACAAGAGAAGATGAGATTGTTGTTAAGGAAGGCTAATCCATCGGTCGCCCCAAATCAGAAAACACAAAACAATCCCAGGAAGATAATAGTGGACAAGGGTAAGTCCAAGAGAAACAAACTACAAAACACTCCGCCGGACAACACGAACACCAGTTCTACCCCGAACACCTCGGCGATTCTACCACCTCTGGAATACAACATTGTAGATGACATGAAGAAAAATCGAGCAAACATCAGTTTGTTTGAGTTAGTTAAGATCATGATTCAGAAAGACATCCTATTGCGTGAATTGGGACAAACAACAATAGACAATGCAGCATCTACCAACAAGGGAGAAATCACACCTCCCATATCACTTTCCACTGTGCTTAACACTCTATGGATGGAAGAAGAAAAACCAGGTTGCCCTCCATTCCTGCTATCATTTGAAATTTTTAACTCCAATATTCACAACTACTTGGTTGATTAGGGCATGACAGCCAGCATCATGCGGCTCTCCATTTCTAAGAAGATCAATGCACAATGGAGCGAGACATTCATGCAAATCTTCCAACTTGATCGAACATCAGTACCTTCCATTGGTGAACTACGAGACATGATCATCCGACTATCTCATGATCATTGAGTCCACCAATGCATCAACATTGTCATTGTGGACATACCAGAAGCATACGATCTACTACTCAGCAGAGACTGGTCCAGCAAGCTCAATGGATATTTTTCTACAGACTGGTCATACATTTAGCTTCTGTAAAAGGGAAAATGCAACCAAATCTAGGTGTTATCTGAGAGGTATATGAAGCACAATGTCACTCCCCTTAATGGAGAGAATGAGCCATTGGCCTTTGCAGAACTCATGTTTGGAAAATGCCTCCTGGAAGCAATGTTGGGGTGTTATCTTGCACAGCCAGCTCCAACCCCACCAGACACATAGTTGGGACTCCTTCTTTGCCCAACTAATGGTAATGAAACATGTACACTACATTGTACCAATAGTAGTAGTAGCAGTAGCAGTAGCAATAGTAGTAGCAGTGGTACTAGCACGTCAAATAGTCAATGTACATACAAGTTGTGGACCATGTACATTGATGGATCAAAAACACCAAATGGCTTAGGATTCGGGTGTGTCTTAATCAACCTATACAATAGGACACATCTAGTTTCAAGTCACTTGGAGTTTGAGTGCACGAACAACATCACTGAGTATGAAGCACTCGTGTTGGGCTTGGAGAAACCCATCAACCTCAACATGGTCGCGCTTAGAGTGGTAGGTGATTCAGATATAGTGGTATGGTAGGTACATAACACCATTTGTTATTTTTCACCACATCATTGATGTGCCAGGTACGCATAATGCAACTGCCAATACACTGGCAAACATAGCTTCACAAATTTCACCGATTAGGGATAGATTTACTAGTGAAATTTTGTACAAACCATCTATCCCGGATAACATAACTAATTTGCACTTGTTTAATGATGATCAACATATAATGCATTTCATGGCCGACGTTGAAGTCTTCAAAGATGCATTGATACATGATGACAAGCACGAGCACTCTCTGCAAGAAGAAGATGGTAACAAGAAAGGCCACCTTATCACAAAAGGTGTGGCAACATTAGAAAATATTTATGACTTGCAAGATTTTTTTTATAGGCCAAGGAACAACAAGACCCAGAGTTCTAACATGATGCACGAACTAATAAACCTGGGAACAGAACAAGATCTAAAGTTCATCAATCTTGGTACATGTTGCACACAACAACAGTGGCAAGCCTTTTTCCACTTGTTCAAACAATACCAAGATGTGTTCATGTGGATGTAGATGATATGAAAACCTATGACACACGGATCATCCAACACATCATTCTGATCAAGGAAGGGGTCAAGCCATACTAGCAGACGCTGAGAAAAGTACATCCGTCACTTGAAACCCTCATACGAAAAGATTTCACTAAGTTGTTGGATGCACAGATCATATACAAAGTTCTTCATTCCATGCGGGTTTCAAACCTTGTTCCTATATGCAAGAAGTCCAAGGAAATCTACCTGTGTGTTGATTTTCGGAATGTGAATATCACCTCAGAAAAAGAAAACTACCTCGTGCCATCTATGGACAACATTCTACAAACAGTATCTAGGGCACAAATGTTTTCTCTTCTGGACGGTTTTTTAGGATACAATCAGGTTCTAGCAGAAGAACCTGACAAACTTAAGACTACCTTCTATACTAAGTGGGCTACATTCGCTTACAAACAAATGTCGTTTGGGCTTGTAAATGTAGGTACAACCTTTTAGCACACCATGGACATCGATTTTCACGGACTCATTAGACAGAGCGAAGTTGTATACCTTGACGACCTGATTGTGTTCTCAATAAAATGTAAGGACCACATACGTCATCTGAAGAAAAGTTTTGAGCGATGTCGAAGATCCAGGATTTACTTGAATCCAAAAAAAGAGCGCATTCGCAGTGTCTGAGGGGAACCTTCTCAGACACATTGTTTCCAAAAGTAGGATCAAGGTGGATCTAGAACAGGTTCAGACTATTACATAGATCCCTCACCCAGCTAACAAGAAAGCTATGCAATCCTTCTTGGGCAAGATAAACTTCCTTCGAAAGTTCATCTCGGAATATGTGTAGATAGTCAAGCCCATGCAGGACATGGTCAAGAAATATGTAGTCTACAACTCAGGCAAGAATGAAAAGTATGCATTCACCTAGATCAAGCAGACTATTGCAAAAGCGCTTACACTCTACAGCCAAAACTTCAAGAAGGATTTCTTGCTATACACCTTCTCCTCCGATAATTCGCTCGCTGCAGTACTCACTCAGAAGGACAAGATGAATGATGAACACCCAATCTCGTCATGAGTGCAAGCATGCAGGGACCACTACTCAAATACCCCGTCGTTGACAAGCAAGCATATGCAATTTACAAGTTGTTGAAACACTTTAGGCCCTACTTACTGAAGAACCACTGCATAGTCTTCGTTCCTCACCCAATAGTCCATACATTTCTTGTACAACAAGAACTGGGTGAACGACATGCAAACAGGATGAAAGGCTTGCAAGAGTATGATCTTGAAATCAATCTAGATCACACAATCAAAGGACATGGGCTCTGCAGATTTGGAGTTGAAGCAGTACACGCACTAGAGAATGAAGAAGAGCTCTTCGGGTGGGAGCAATAAATTGAGATGTATGATATAAGGTGAGAAACACCCACTGAAGATGGAACCTCTTGGTATGTAGATGTGTGCCAGTACCTTTAGAATGGCACCATACCCTCTCACTTTTCCATCATACATAAGAGGGAATTGTGCCCCAAAGCCTTAGCATACCATTCGGTGCACGGAGTTCTTTACAAGAAGCACAATAATGGAGTATTTCTCAAGTGCTTGGAGGCACATGAATCAGAGAAGGTACTAGAAGATCTACATGATGGACCCACCGAGAGTCACTTTGCTAGAAACACCACTGCGCACTAAGTTATTTGAGCTGGTTTCCACTGGTCCACATTATTCAATAATGCACATGCTTATGCCCACAAGTGCCTGGTCTGTCAGCAATGTGCCGACAAGACACGAATATTAGTAGCTCCACTGCAGTGACTGAACCATTCCAACAGTGGGGCCTGGACATCATTGGGGAAATCTTCCCACATTCTTCAAAGCAACACCGCTACATTTTAACAGCAATTGATTACATCATGCGGTGAACAAAAGCAGTTCCACTCAAACAAGTGATCGACTAGGAGGTCATAAACTTCCTCTAGCAGAACATCATCTCACACTTCGGCGTTCTAGTATCACTTGTTTTTTATAATGCAACGTACTTTTTGTCTTTAAAACTTTATGATTTTTCATTATATAATGGTATTATGTTGAAACACTCATCTAACTATTACTCACAAGGAAACAGTCTCGCAAAATCCATGAATAAAAACCTCATTCGCATAATAAAAAAGATCCTTTTCTATTAGAAGAGAAACTAGCATTCCACCCAACGAATGGATTATGGGTTGACCATGTACACCTAAACCCTTTGTGAATACATCATCGTACTTCCTGGTTTATGGTAAAGAAGCCATCCTTCTGCCCAATATCTACTTGCCTACACTTCATATTTCCCAAGAATACCAAGGCAAGCCTGCCAGCTAGTTCAACATAGGTTGGATGCTCTCCATAAGCTTTAGGAAGAAAGGATGAAAGGAAAAGGAAAATTCACACTCCACCAAAACTGTATCAAGAGATGGTTCGATACGAAGTCTACAAGGAAAGCTAACTTTGGTATTGATGACTTGGTTCTGAAATGGGATAAGTCCCATGAAGACAAAGGAAAACATACGAAGTTTCAGTCCCTATGGATTGGTTTGTACATAGTCCATGAGAAACTTGGCCCACACACGTACACTTGATAGGAGGGTTGACAACCTTCCTGTCAATGGCCAAGATCTCAAGTATTATTTCTAGTAGGTTAGGACATGCTCTGTGCCATGTACATAGTCTGCTTGTTGCTTGTTGTTTTCATTTTGTTTGCTTTGCTTACTATCTTAGTTTTTATTTGGTTTGTTCTTCGTACTATTTTTGTTTACGTTTGTTTTGTTTTCTTGATACCTTACTATTTTTGTTTACGGAAATAAGTTCTACCAACTAGTGCATTCTAGCTTTTGAATGAGTATGTGGCTGAGATTTGAAGAGACTTGTGACACTATAGCACTTGGCCAGTCTTGTGTCCATATTCTCTGTGCTTGGTTATAACCTTTGGCTGATGAAGTCTTGAAGGAAAATACGAGTTGTCTGCAAGTGAAGTTTTGGTCTAACCATGAACCTGTGTCCACACTAGGAAGCCTCATGCCTACACTCATCTTTCTGTTGTGTGTGTTCAAGCTCAACGAACTAGTAGAAATGAAGAAGGGTAAAATATAAATGAGCAAACCTATGTTAGAGGTATTACATCATTTTATGAAGGAATAACCTCTTCTTCTCTCAATAAGTCGGGATCCCTCTTCCACCCCAAAAATAAATAAGTACCTATGCACAGTCCTCTTGAAAAAATACAAAGGCGAAAGAAGAGAAAGGATTCCTGCGTAGAGAGGTGAAGCATACAACTCTACCGGGGTACTAACCAGGCTCGTTGGCAGTGGAGCAATGTGTGTGTTCCTGCCTGACTCTGTTGGGGTACTATCTAAGCGTGCTGGTAGCAGAGAAACACCAGAGATGAAAACTTATACTCTGAAAATTTTTAACTCACAATCTAAACTACCCTTCTCGAATTCGAAACATTGTGATTAAGTTGAACTTTTGATTGTGTTTTACTGAGTTGGAAAAAGGTGAACCACGTATGTCCATGGGGTAAGTGGGGAAGCTAAAGTAAAACCACACAGTGATTTAATACTCCCAAAAATACGAAGGCCCTGTGCTATCAATCAACCAAAATAGAGAAGTTGGAGTTCTACTAGTGTGTCACCAAGTGTTGTAACGGCTACAAGCACCCTACAAAATTTTGGCCTGCATCCAATTTCAAAGCCTCCTTCGAGAGCTTTACTTGATGATGACACGAACTCAAGTTTGCTCTGTGAGCTTGTGTGGGTCCTCACACCCACCTTGCTTAATCATTCCACCCAATATTTTTCATGTTGATGTCATTGTCATGATTGCGACCATGTTCTAGTCATACTCAAGGTCTTCCCTTCGTGCATACATGTTGTGTTCGCTATGTAATCATTTGTCCACTCACACATGGAGTCAGATACACTATCACACAAATGTCGTCACAGTCGACCAATGATCAATCACAAGTGTCGGGCTTATTTCTCACACCGTCGGTCAATCATGTTGAGCATGTGTGTCTGGATGGTTTGAGTCATCTGATCATCTAGTCATGTAAGTGTGTGTTTACAAGATCACATATGCATCTTTAACTCGTTCACACACTTAGTCACTTTGCTAAAGTTCTGACAACTGGATTCCCTATGACAACTAAACTATCACCTGACCATCGACTTGATAAACTGTCACCCAGAATAGCACATAAGCACCAAGAAATCCATGTCAAGTTGTGCTTCCTACAAGCAGATCAATCAACCTTCGTGCTAATCAACCAGAGAGTTTGACCTGGAAGCCACCCTGGGACTGACGCCCCTCAAAAATTCCGCAGAGGCTGCAAACCTTGCCCGCTCTTCTCATTGAGAAAATTGTGTAGACAGGTCAGAAAGACACCCAGTGCTTGTCCTTATCTCCCTCAAAAGATTGCGCAGTTTTTCCAGTCAATCGACCAGCTTCTCACCCCAAAAACTGCACAGTTTTCCTGAGCAAGCCCTTTGCTGCCTGTCAGTCCGCTCAACTCAGAAGCTGCAAAGAGGCGATTAGCAGGCCAGCCTCCTAGCATCAGCGCAATTTTTCCTTCCAGGAGCTCCTGAAATCCAACTGCTAGTTCCCTCCAGGAATTGTGCAGTTTTTGTTGCCAAGTTCCAGTAGCTGATTGCCAATTCCCTCCAGGAATTACGCAGTTTTTGTTGCCCAGCTCTTGGCCACTTACTCCTAGTTCCCCTTAGGAATTACACAGTTTTTTTTGTCAGTGTCCCAGCTGCCAACTGTCAGTTCCCTGTAGGAATTGTGCATTTTTTGTTGCGAAGCTCCCGTTGCCTACTCTTTCGAGAAATTTCACATATTTTACCTATCCAGCCTTCCCCCAACCTAGACTGTTCCTCTAAAAAACTGCACAGTTTTTTCCTCTAGCTGAGCCAGACACCGCAGACAATCACTTTCGATCCGAATTACCCACCCGCATCACCAAGTGACTGTTGCGCAGATTTCACTAGTAGTGCATGGAGCCTCCATTTGATATCACTACCTTATCTCCTCTCCCGGTCACCTACATCCGAAACAATCATGCGTCATGGTAGACTAAGAGGTTTATGGATTTGATTTCGTCTCGTCATGATGACGGCATATACAGGTACACAAACAAACATGGTGTGACAACAGATGGGATGAACAAAGGGATAACATGCAAAAGGACATATTCTCCGACGGATGAACAAATGATGCATGCAAATAGATGTGCTTTCGAACAAATGATCATGAAAATATGTGTTCTTGGACGTACAAACGAGAAAACATGCAAGATGTGTTCATGAACGGACGAACAGACAGACAAACATGCACTTTTTGCGAACTCACTAACCTGTCAAGCTTACCAACATACAAGAAAGGAGCAATGTGCGAATGAAACATCAAGTGAACCCAACGACCATCAAAGACTATACACATGTTTCCATGCATTAGTGAAGTTGTGACACACCATGAGGACATCCATCTCTCAACAACACTGTAACTCAACATGCGCACCAACAGTAGCATGAATGTACCATCACTATCATGTCGAGTCTTGTCATGAATCATGTTGTCCACATCTCTGCTATGGGCGATATTGTCAATCAATGTAATGTAATGTGGAAGTCCAAGAGACCCACTTGTTGTATGAAGAGTCATATAAAGTAGAAAAGTCATGGAAGTCAAACAGTCATGAGGGTAGTCAAATAGCCACAAGGGTCAGTTTCACCCTTGGCTATAAATACCTCCTCATTTGTACATGCAAAGGAATTTTCAACTCAACTCCTCCCACATAGTCTTGAGAGTCTGTAATGTTTTCTTTGAGGAGTAAGTAGTGGCTCCAATGCCCTTCCCACGGGGTTAGTGATGTATGGTGTAATGATGTGCCTTAGGACTTCTGCTTAATTCAAAATCCTGCTAACAGGCCCGCACGTTTTCACCCATGTATTGTAACTGTTGTAAGACTAATCTTGAACACTTTTCATACATGTTTCTTTAACCTGCATTTAACATTTGAACTCATTCACTTGTTGTAATACATATCTATTAATGAAAATGTATTATATTTGTTAACATTGCCCTAACCATTTTGGTTACCTCCTTGGACATCAAACAGACCTTCCACATAAAACTTTTTATAACAATCATTCCACTCATGCGGACTCATCTACTAAGCATTGTACGTGTTATCTTCCCTTGTGTGTTGTGACTACCACATCTGTGTGGATTGTTCTTCCGGAAGATGTGCATGGCCTGTTTTGTTGTGTTTTCCTAACAGAGTGGGGCTTCCTCCCAACTGACCTAGGAATCACTCCCACCCTCTCCCTCTACAGTGAAAGAACGATTGACACAAGTGACACTAGCAATCACCACGCACGCAAACCTCACTTCTCGAAGACAAAGCAGACCACTCTCCTGTGCTGACAAGCAAGAGTTGAGGCAAATATTTAAGATAATGGAAACTGGGCCATCATACCGATGGGACTCCTACAACAAATGGTGTGAGATCTAGTTGGGGTTTCATACCAGGGTGATCCTTTGAATGTTGGTGGATCCAGCACCGTCAACACATGGAAAATTATCCCATCTACAAAATTTAGCCCCGGAAGATTTCCTTAAAATTGAGATTTACAATTTTCATTGCAATAAACATTGGATTAGTATGATCTATGATTGCATCCAATTCACTAGTTCACATAGATGTTTGGTTTCTTGTCACATGAGAGGGATGATTCAATGTTAGTGTTTGTTGCTCCCTCAAATATTTAGTTTTTGTTTCTTGTGTGGTTGCATGTTTCAATAAATGCATGTATACCTGCAGTTGATGCTGATATTTCGTTATTCATTGGAGATTTCCTATTTCAACCATGTGGAGAATTCTCTGCTCCAACCATCTTCTCATACAAAATCCCTAACAAAAACCTAGAATGACATGCTAGAGATTCTTTACAGGTTATTTTAGCAAGCCTTATTAAAATCACATATACATGTATATATCCTAATTCATTCATAAATACATAATCACTTCTATAAATTTCACTAAACCAACTTAGATCCATCTTAATTCGAGATCTACCAAGTGTCAAGAGGTATTAAATATCTTGAAATGAAAATCTCACTTTTAAATATCTCAAGATGAAAATGTCACTAATGAATGCAAAACTTGAGCAAAGGTTTAAACCTCAAAAGATTTGATTTCTCTAGATTCTTTCTAGATATAGAGTTAAGATGGACATATACTAGTTCTTAATAATATTATTTATATTTATATAAATTTCACATCCCTATACATAGAAATATTGTTATTTTTTATTTTATTAAGATCGTGATAATACATACATACATACATACATACATACATACATACATATATATATATATATATATATATATATTAATTTAAATTTTTAATGTGATATTCATGACACATATGATATAACTAGCAATTGAACCTAATGTTGCAAAGGAAACTTCATAAGTCGATAACATATACAGAAAGAACGTAGTAGATGTGATACCTAGTTGTGAAAATCAACAATATACCTAGCTATGAAGTATATATATTTGTGCTCTTATGTGAAATAAGAATTTAGTTTGTAGGATATGATCAAAGTATGTTTTAGGTTTTAGAAATTAACAATATTTTTTTGTACATTTCAACCTAGAAGTATATATGCGTGTATGTGTGTGTGGGTGCTCTTATTTGAAATAAGAATTTAGTTTGCAAAACATGATCAAGTTTGTTTTAGGATTTTAGAATTTAATAGTACTTTTATGTACATTTCAACCTAGAAAGTTTTCAAATCTGTGTACCTCCTTTTTCTTTTATTGAATTTTTAAGTTCAGGAAAAAATTGTATCAAGTTTATAGCATAATTATCCTGCTAGAGAAAGGTGTGTTCAATGCAACATATGTGATAATTAGCTTTTTAACTAGTAATCTCTAGCTTGATGATTAGAATAATTTTGAGGCGAGGAGGAGATTGGACTCCTTCAATGGTATTTCATAGAAATCCTTATTTTTCCGTCCACCTTCCTTGATTTGATGGTGTTCGAAAAGGTTTCTGGTAGATAGTGTTAATCTATTTTCTAAGTTTTGACCACCATTTCCACCTTTACTCTCTCTGTCTTCACCTAATTGTTGGTTACTTTTCACTTGTGAATTAGTAAAATAGGAAGACCTAAATTTGGTCACTCTCACATATCCGCTTGTGTTTGTACATGATTTAAACAACATTTACTCTAGATGGTTGTCATCTAAAAATATATTTTTCGAGGTTGAATAAGTTAAGTTTTTGTCTTAGATTCTTGAAAACTCTAGAGTGAGCGAAGAAAACTATTGACTTGTAATAAGTATTATTGTAACAAACAACAACTAAAGTCCACCTGTAATTTTCAATGGTTCTATGTTGCTAACCCTTTTAAACTAAATCTCTTCAGTCAATTTTACTATGGATTATCATTCAGCGTATAAACATGAAGAGAGATTTTACCTTTCTTGGGAAATAAACATTACAATAAATTTATTACAAATGCAAAACTCTTGTGAGTGCAACAATCAAACGACATAGCCATCTTGCGTGATCTACTTCCACTTAAGCATATAAGGGAAACACAAAGTTTTCTACACCATAATTTGGAAAAATATTTTGATTGTATGTAGACAAAATCGATCAATGAAACCATTCTTTACAACATAACCAATGAAATCATTGTTAACAACAAACTCCACCAATCGTTCAACACATATTCAATTTTTGAGAACTCGTTGTTGAGAGCAAGTTAAGTCTTAGTAAACTTAAATTAACTGTCCCACGGCATTGTTAATTGTTCATTATTTATATATATTATTGTACCACTTTGGTATCTCTTGTTGGCCTTCCCAATTAGAGAAGAATGGTATTTTCTCATCTACATCATCTCTATTAATCACAATTATCTTTGTAGCCAAGACATCTAGTAGTGAATAAACTTTAAGCTTTCACTATAGCAGCCAAACATATACTCCTTTGTTTTTTCATCAAAATTACCTCTCTTTTTCTTAGGAAATTTACAAGGAAATTTGTTATGAATGTAGGCCACAATATTTGCTTCTCCTTACAAAATATTGATATGGTATGTTCTACTTGTGGGACATTCACCTTTCTATATCCATAATTATCATATTCCTCTTTTCAATGCCTCCATTTTGTTATTGAGTGAAAGGAGTGGTATATTTCTTATTCGCAACATGTGGTGCAATTTTTAGTGATAAAAATTGATTACTCAAGATTATGGATGGAATCCATTGAGTTGTAAATATGTAAGGGCATCTACGAAAATGATATCGTTTGGTGGTGAGTGGTTTGATCTTACAAATATAAATTTAGTGAAGAGGCATTGTAATCATTGGAAATAAAATACTATTATTTGTCTTGATGATGGATTTGTATAATTGTAGTTTGTTTATTTTGTTTTTATGATAATGGTATCTTTAAAATTCTATTCAATGACACCATTTTTTACAATATAAGCACCAACGAAATCATTAAATTTTTTGAAAACTCATTATTAAAAGCATGTTAAATCTTAGTGAACTTAAATTAACTATACCACGACATTGTTAACTTTTCATTATATATAACATCTCATGCATAATTTTTTTTTGACAAACTTTTGATAATTATTTCACCAAGGTTTTAAGTTATTCAAAAACATAAAATTACCACGGATAAATGACAATTCTCTGACTCGAATGCCTTTATTGATCAACTTATTTACCACAATATTTTCTATTGTTCTTTTGTTTATATGAAATCATGGCACTGACCCATCTAATTATATCAAGTAATTATATTTTATTATTTGTATTTATCAAAATGATGACCAGTTTATGTCAGGGATATTTAACCATGGTATTGTGTTTAATTTGGGTCATCTATTAATAAATCATTGTGGAGAATTGACTAATATGTTATTGAATTAAATAAGAATTAGAATAAACCTAGTCTAAGTATAGGATTCAACTCCATGCACTTTCACACCAGTACTAAAAATCGATGCGTTGGGTCAAAAGAACCTCTCTCCCATGTGGGAAATCAACGACTCTCTGGGAAGCATATAACCCACCCACTTTCTTGATGGGCACAACCTAGCGTGCAAAGATTCTATTTTAAATCAAGATTGTATGGTGAAAACAACATAGCCTAAGTTAATCTGTATATGCTCATAAGTCAACAACATGGTGGCTACAACCAAGCTCCAATCAATGTCTCTTCTGGTTTCACCAATGGCGTAGCACTTATTTTCTTTTCCTTTCTCTTGGATTCAGATTACATTATTCATAGCCCCACACACAAATATTGAAATGATTTATGTCAACTACTGAGAATAGCCTTTTGTTGTAACATTTTCCAATAGCTTCATCAACCTTTTAGGAGTTGGATCCTTCGGTGTTGAGAAAGCTTAAAGCCTTTTGTTGTAACATTTTCCAATAGCTTCATCAACCTTTTAGGAGTTGGATCCTTCGGTGTTGAGAAAGCTTAAAGCGAAATTCGAAAAGCATTATTCCACCCATCCATCAAGGCACATCCCTCTACTCATCCCATGGAAGCATTGGCAAACCTCGAGCACAACATACTTGGCCCAAAAATACAACCGCAACATATAGTTCAAGCGTCAAAGCTATGCCCATCTAGGTAGCCAACAAGAGACGTAGTAAAAGAGGATCCTATCCACAACAAAAATGAAAAAAAAAATAGGAATTTATTTCTATACTGTCAGGGGATAGGTGGACCTTATCCTTGCTATACTCTCGGGCGATAGGTGGACCTTATTTTACCATAAGAGTATATTAAGCTAAACTGCTAAGACACCAAAACAATCTAAGTTTTATATCTCTAATTTGTCATTGTCTCCTACATAAGGAAATATGGAAACTTGTTCTAAAAAACTAGGAGAAATATGGAAACTTGTTCTAAAAACCATTATTCCCTTTTTGCCATTTTCTCATAATTTAAAAGTATTGAAAAAACACAGATTCTAATGTATATTAAATTTATTTATTATTTGAACATTTTGGAAGAATTATAAAATCATGGTTTGATTGTCGATGTGAATAGAAATACAACTTTTCCGTAAACATGGAACCATTTTTCACGTGTTTTACAAATCATCATTTATGATTTCACCGCAAACAGTGTTGGCTTCGGAAGTCTTTCAGATGTTAGTTCTACCATTGTATTAGAGTTTCACTCCTATTTCATAAATACGGTAATGCATAGAAGAGTCGAGTATGTGCAATTCCTATTTGGCCGCATTAGAAAGCATAATTTTTCATGGGAGATATCTCCCCCGATGAAGTGATCCCATTGGGCCCTAGTCCAACGGTTGTTTTTTCTAGACCTAAGCTCTAGACTTATCTCCTTAGGCTGTGTACCTTTCAGAACCAAGCGCAGGCTCTAGGTCCACTGTATTGCAGGTATATGTAGGAGGAGACTCCATAGCATATCGCGACCTCATTTTATTTGTCGTTGAGTAGCAAGGAATTCATCATTTTACTGCCCATTGAATATATCTCTACATACTCCCCCAATAAAGTTACCATTTCCTGAATCCTGTAATGTCTCTTTTACAATGTCCTGGTCATTAGATCTACTGCTTGAACCATAATGATTACCAATCGGTGCATTTCCCGTTCCTTATGATTAGGTTTTCACGGTTAAAGCCCTTGAATCTGCTTTTGCCTTTACACTTCATTGCGTTGTGCTGCTCTTGGCTGACCATCCCATTCATCGACAACATAAATCTAGGATTTGGGGACACGAAATTGCCTTTCATAGGAGAAGGGAACTATCCCCGCAAGATGTTATATACAGTTGCCTGGCATTTTGTCTAGTGCCCAGAAAGAGAAAGGCTGAGTGATCCATATATCAGATTAATCATCCTGCCGCAAGCATCAGAAAAAAGAGACTTGAATATATCTGCACCACCCACCACTCAAACTAGAGACTTGAATATATCTGCACCACCCACCACTCAAACTACTTTTATGGATTGTCACGTCTATTTATCTTCGATTTGCGAATGAATGAGAGGGAACTTATTCGAAGGAAGAGGTATAATGAATATCATTAATTAATATATATATATATATATATATATATATTTGCAATTTAATGATATTTCTTGACACAAATATATACCCAAGTTATATAATGCAGGGAGTGAATTGAACATAATTATTATGACATGCCCATGGTTTGTTGTGCATTTTGGAAATTCGAGAGATGCATATGAAATTAAGAGATAGGCACTAAATTGGTTAATGTATCATTATATGCAAAACAAAAAGACACTATCTAGAGCTCCAAGTCAAACTAGCATTAAAAAGGTTTTGTAAACATGGCTATGTAGTCTGGTGCTGCAAAACAGGTTCCAGTTTAAATGGATTGGTCAATATCAAGTCACTATACCTCTACGACCTTAAACTCCATGTTAAACATGGATTTTTGGATCTATTGTATTCGAATGAGGAAAAAATACCCAGGTTTACATTAAGATAAATTCGTGCAAGCGTTACTTTACCAGGCCGCAATTGCTCAGGGCCCTCGTTATGATAAATTCGTGCAAACGTTACTTTACCATGCTTCAATTGCTCGGGGGCCCTGGTTATGATATTTGTCAGACCAGCGTGTCCATAGAACTTGACTACGAAAATAGTGGCATTCTCTTGCAATTCCGCTGCCCTTATCTAGTGAAGGCAAGGCCTGAGAGAACACAAAATTGGTTCAACCCTTGCGCAAGACTCAACGGCCATTGTAGCTAATCTCATTATTATATAAATATCTGACAAAAGAAAACAAGCACTAGCAACAATACCAAATACATTAAACATTCAAATTTCAATCACTTTCTCATACCGCGAAGAAACCGTTGACAAATGAAAAGAAATGAGAATATTAACTTGCACATATACGAGAACGCATTACGGGGAGTATGCAGATCTCTGAATAAACTACGAGTCATGAAAGTTTGCTTGCAAGAGAATATTATTTAATCTATTGGGATTTCAATTTTCGACTGCGTAATTGATAGGTTCGTAGGGCCGAGCAAGCTTCAATTACAAGGTGCTATTCAACCCGAAAAAAAACATTCAGATGCCGATGCGTATCAATGGACGTCACTTCTCCTGGGGCATGTTCCCATGTTATGGCAAAGAAACCCTTCGATGGACCCGGGCATTAGCTTCTTCCCATGCAAATCAATTCAACGTACATTCAAAGTTCGTTGAATCTTCCTTTATTTTCAATTATTTCCACAAATATTGAAGATATGAAAGTAAAATATTCAACTATATATACGATCAACAATGGAGCAATCCTCCTGAGTCCAACAAATCTTTGACGTTAGTTTTTCTCCCATCACATGGGAAGGAAAAAGGTAATGACAATTGTAAGCCTTGGTTCGAATCTTTGTTTTCAATATTCATGGTTACTAGTCACCTTCATGCCGAGTTTGTCGCATTGTTTTTCCATCAGTGTCGTTCCTATTGTTTCAACACTTATACTGCCGACCTTCACGTGAGTTTTTTTAATTGTTTTCCACAACTGTACTTCACGTGAGTGTTTTAAATTGTTTACCACAACTGTACTTCGAATGGTTTATTTGCTTTTCTTTTTTTTGTTTTGTTTGGTTTAGTTTTATGTTATTTTATAATAAATATTATTACGAGGGGTTATTATGGAATTATCAATAATTGTGGTTAATTTGGAATTATTATGTTTATAATAGTAATTTACTTTTTATTAATATTTTTTGGTAATGTAAATGAGGTAAATTTTGAAATATATTTTGAAAAAATAAATATTTTTTTCAATTAAATTGATTAATTAAAAAATATCATATTAATATGAATTATGGATTTTTGGACATGTGGTATTAGTAAATCATGATATTAACCCATAATATTGCAAAATAGTCTATTTACATGTTAAGGTATACAATATTTTTTAATTAAAAACTTCAAACCTATAGAATCTCAATTTTTGATTAATTAATATTACTAAGAATACTATTTTAAATCTATATCATTTACCTAGTAATTATTGATGATTAAATTAAAATTTAAGAAATCATATTTCAAAATAAACACGAGTATAAATGATGTAAAGGTTTTTAGGGAAAAAAAGATAAATCTACAAATTGAATTAATTATTTTATTTTAAAATACAAATTGAATTAATTATTTTATTTTAAAATTTAATGAATATTAGATTTTTTTAATGGTTTATTTGATATATATATATATATATATATGAAGGAATTTGTAGAAATGGTGGAGGTAAATTCTAAACTAGTTTCAAAACAAATTCAAAAGATAAATTGATTATTATATTTACTGTCCCAGCAAGGCCAGCATTAGCTGCAGAGCCAGCCATTAATTCCTGAACATAAGGCTTACGCTTATTCTCCTGGATCTGCTGTTGTATCTACCCATGCCACCTTTGATTACTGAATTTACAACTGATAGACCCCAAGAGAGAGCGTTCCTTCCTCACCCTTTGGTTGAGTGTCCCCTAAAATATCAATGATTTCACTGTTTGTTTAGGCAGGCAGCTCCGGAACTCGCTGAGGCAGTTCGAAAAACGGGAATAGTCTCGAGTTTTTCGAAGTTAGTCTCCATCCATCCACCCCCTAGCTCCATTTGATGTTGGCTGGCCTCAGCTCTTTCTTTCTATCGGTAAGCAAGTCAACTACTATGATGATACGGAAGGGAGTCAATTACTATTATAACGAGGGCGTTCTCCCACTTCCAAATTAAAAAGTTAGAAATCTCCACCAAAAGCATTATAAAATTACAAAAATAAATTGAGAGAAAAAACCTAACAAGTTAAACTATATTATTATAGTTTACTGGGGAATAATTAACACTATAAAGAAAATACTTGAGGTTGGAGAAAAAATTCTACAGCTCATTTCATTCTCATTATGACAACCAGGTTTACATTACACAAATGCAAAGAATTTTCAAAGTGAATTATCAATATCAAATTTTAGAAATAAATTCCAATTATAACAATAAGATGGAACGTAATTTTTATCTAGTCATATTTCTACATTTAATTGTTATTAGAACGAATGCAGTGCTTAACCATGGCAAAAGTTGCAACTTTAAAATTAAAAATGGCAAAATTGTAGATTTCATCATAAAATGCACCGAAATGCTAAAACTTAATGATAGAATTGTAAATTTCATCACTAATACAATGGAATTCTTAAATATAATTCAATATTTTTAAATCTTAATACAAGTTAATCAAAAGTACTAAACAATTATCATCTATAAATATTCTAGAGAATAACAAAAATTAAGTCAAAGCACCCTTATTTCAAAATCTTAAATAGAAAATGGTATAAATAATCCAAATTCTTACCTATATGAAATAAATAGATAAGGATATAAACTCAAAGGATAATGATATAAACTCAAAGAAACTGGTTGAAGGGGCATATTCACAAATATGTGATCTTATTGAACATAATCAAAAGATTAACTTAATGTTGCACCTGGTTTTTACAATGACGGTAAAGAATTAAAAGAAGGTAAGGAATTAAAATAACAAGTTAATGATCATAGGAAAGCTTTTAAAAATAGAAATACTAATTGGCTATCCTTTATTCGATTGCATATTTCCCGAATAATATTTGGATATCTTACGGATATGGGCGCGGTCAATAAATTGACCGTGCCTATGTCTATCGGATTCCCGAATATTCAGAAATATGCAATCGACTTAAGCTCACCGATACTAATTCAATATATTTGAAACATGTTTTCATCACGCTATTTTATATCATCATCATATGAAGAATCAATATATTTGGAACATGTTTTCATCACGATACTAATTCAATATATTTGAAACATGTTTTCATCACGCTATTTTATATCATCATCATATGAAGAATCAATATATTTGGAACATGTTTTCATCACGCTATTTTATATCATCATCATGTGAAGAAGACGTCGTATCATCTTCTTCATCATTATGTGAAGAAGTCCACGAAGAAGACAAGCATCTCTTGCACGTATTCTCGTGATTCGTTGTGATATGTTGTTATAAGAAGTCCATGCAAAAGCCAAATATCTCTTGTACTTATTCTTGTGATTCTCGTGATTTGTTGTTATAATTACAGTGGTTTGTCTAGAAGATCTGTTCAAACCCAAAAGCTGCTTCAAAAGGTTTTGCTCATGGGTATATTTAGAACATATTGGTAGAGTTTCAATCATTGAAGGAAGGAGTACAATCAAGAGTATTATCACTGAATGATAGACATTGAAGTCATAAAACCAAAACATAAAATTTAAATATACATATGAAAATTTTCAAAAGATTTGTGCAACCAAACTCAATTTTGATCTTTTTAATCCTATAATAAGAAATCCACTTGAACAAAAGGAGTGACAACAAACTTGTAAGCATTGGCCCATGAATGTTACAACTTGGAAAATAAAAAAGATACATTTACAAAAAAATAAGACACACATATACTGACATCTCTATTTTCAAAAATTTGGTAAACCTTATTTCCATTTTGAAACATTTTATGTTTACCTAGTCCACATAACTCATATCTTAACACTAGAATCATCACACTTTGGTTGAGGAAGTAACTATAAGTAAGGTTATTTTCATTAAATGAGTTCTAATTTTTTGGATAAAATTCCACATTCTATAAAAATAAGTGTATATCTTTATACAGAGTTGATACGAATAAGGGAGGATGGAAGGATGGAGCTCTGATTAGTTACAAGGACGGAATTTGGTTAAGGTTTAGGGTTTCTATCTCACTATGGCTACAACGATCTCTACCCTGCCATGATCTGCATGGTGATCTCATGTGACGGTCTACCGCATATACCATCGATTGTGTTCAATGCTCCTTATGGCTGTTACTACCGTTCCGTTTTTTGCTGCAGTCTTTGTCGACGATGGAGGAAGATGATGTTGACTACTCAGAGGAGCCTTTCCCCTCTGAGCCCATTTGGACATACCCTAGCTCTCAGCTGGATGTGTCGTTTTCTGGGTCCCTAGGTCATCCTCTTTTGTTGTGGTTGGGACCACCACTTTTCCACTCGAACCCCGGTACCTCAGTGCCCTGCTTGCCATTTTCATCTCTCTTAATCTCATCGTCAAGTCTCGATAGTCCTTCCTTCTCTCCAACCACCTTACAATTTCTTGCCTCTCGAATTTCTCCATCCCCATCTTTCAACCTTCTACTCCTTGATCCACCCATCTTGTCGTCCAATATTTCCCATCCCTCATCTGGGGGTATTGAATCTGGGATCAATCCCCTTCCTCTCAACCTAGCTTCATCATCGTTACCGACCTCTCTTGTTGTACCTAGGCAACCATCCATTTCATCTGGTTGTTTCATTGCCCCAGACGTAATCCTTAGCTCACTTAACCCTAGGCCACATGAGGCCCCCTCAGATACTCCAGACCCCCTCCAGGATCATCCGACGGTCCCTCGTTTGGGCAAGGCTAGAAGAACAAAGTGCGTCAAAGCCTTACACAGGGACTTGTCCCTCTATTTCAGTGAAGGAGTAAAAATGGGTGACGTTGTGGATACGGCTAATAGGGTTCTGGTGGGAAGGGTCAGAGGAATGTGTTACTCGGCTTCCCGACTCTGTATTTGCATCACTGAGATTTGGGGGAACATCCTAAGTGAACTCTTGCCTGTTACCACTTTGGCTTGAGGTTAGTTCTCTCTAAGATTTCTAAGGGAGGATTATACATCATGGGTCCTCTTATGGTATTGGCACATAGAACTGGCTCCCATGCTGCTTAAGATATGGAGTCCTCTATTTGATCCCGAGCAGGAGCAATTGGGTGTTGGGTCGCTTTGGGTTCATCGCCCGGGACTTCCCCTGCATTTCTGGTCTCAGGATATTTTCACTCACATTGGGAATTCATTGGGCACATTCCTGGATTATGATAAATCTTTCATTACCTCTGGCAACAAATCATTGGGACGCATCTTAGTGTACCTAGACACCAGAGAAGGATTGGAGAAGAAAATCACTCTTCAACGGAAAATATTCACCCGCATTCAAATTCTAGATTATGAAAGGGTTTCATTCAGATGTAGGAGGTGTCACATGGTCAACCATCTCTATAAATAACGCCCATTGGTCACTCATGCATCCTCCCCCATCAAAGACACAGATGGCATTGGCCCTGCGATACAAGCACCTGTGAAGGAGCAGCCTCCTCATTCCTCCCGTCCGAAGCCACCGGGGCACAGTTCTGCACAGACAACTTCATCGGCCACCCCCCGGCCTCCTTCACCTCCCATGATGAGATCTTGGGTTCCTGCTACATCCGCCCTTTCTGCGAGTATTTTTTCACCTCTTTGCTCTACATCTTGTTTATCATTATCTACTTCTACACCTCAATTGCATGTTTCATTTGCATCCATTTCATGCATATCCACCATTTCTCTTACTTGCCCACTAAACCCACCTTCCCCATCCTATACTACCACCTCACCATCTATTCTTGGGCTGACCACTTCTCCTCCCTCTCCTGGTGCATCGATATCATCCTGTCACTCTCACCCCTACAATTTTCGCTCTTGGGGGGAACACCCCTCTAAGCCTTATGGTATCGGCCTGGTCTACCCCCCCCGGCACCCCCCCAATATCTCCAAGCCTTCAAGGGGTCGACATTCCTACATTTCTAAATCTGTTATCCAACCAGGGGTGGATGCACCTCAGGGTAAGTAATCTACACTGGATAGGGTTCTTAAATCATCAGACACCCTCCCCCAGCCTCCCCCATGAAGTGGCTCTCTTTCAACTGCAGATGATTGGCTAGCCTGGCCAAAATTTTTTCCCTCAAAGGACTTCATGACTCTCAGCAGATCGATATTATATATCTTCAAGAAACCCTAGGATTGGTCAAGTAGGTCATCTCTGTGATGAACTCCCTAAAGCCGGGATGGACCTTCCACGTTCTGGATGTCAGTGCTTGATATGGGGGAATCACACTTGGCATCAACCCCCGCATGATTAAGCTTCTTTCATCCTAGGGGGGTTTGGCTTTACTAGTATGGATATATACTCCTCGGAGTTGGGCCTGGATTTCAGAATTATCAATGTTTATGCTCCCTATCATAACAGGGAGGATTCTTGGATTCACCTTCTGAATCTATCTCTCACAAACTCCGATAATATTATTCTGGGAGGGGATCTTAATTTCTCAATTGGACATGCGGAATCTTGGGGACATAATTCCTAGTTGGACCCCCTCTTGGATACCATGGAGCATCTTTTGGAGCAACATAATCTGATAGATATCCCTATGAATAAGTTGCAGTGGACTTGGCGTAACAGAAGGACTGGAGAGGCATCACTAACCAGAAGACTAGATCGCTTCTTAATCAAGGAGAACTTAGTAAGGGCCTTGACAAATTTCCGTTAGAGGTTGGGATCTGGAGGCATTTCTGACCACTCCCCTATTTTTCTAAATTTGTTGGGACCCTTTCAAAAACCAAGAGCACCCTTTAAGTTCAACTCTAGCTGGTTGATGGACCCTAATTAAATAAAATTGGTAACTAACTACTCGCGGGCACACCCTCCTGCCCTGGGGAGGTCTATATTAGAATTTTTTTGTCAAAATATGAATGACCTAAAGATATTATCTCTACAATGGGCTAAACATAAAAGAGATTGGAATGAGCAGACTCTAAGGCTTATCGAAGACAAGCTGGAAAATTTGATGGATGAGAATAGGAGGGGATTCTCCTCTCCAGAAGCTAAAAACTCCCACATAGACCTGGAGGTGCAGCGATCCAAAATTCTTAAAGAACTAGAGGAGACTTGGTGCCTTAGAAGTAGGGTTATCTAGTTAGAAGTAGGGGATGACAACACCAAATTCTTCCACAATTTTGCAAATGGGAGACGGTCAATTAATACTATATAGCAGATGCCTAATGAGGATGGCCAACCTACTCACACTTTTCACCAACTGACTCATCTTGGTACAAACCACTTCCAACATCTTTTCAAGCCTCCTCCTAGGGCCACTCTAGCTAAAATCCTTAGAGTTGCTCGACTATTTCCTCGATTTGTTGATCAGGATGTGGAAGCCGACCTCATCAATCCTGTTACAATGGAGGAACTGGAAAGCACCCTCAGATGGTTTAGAAAGGATAAAATCCTTGGCCCAGATGGATGGTATTTCAAATTCTATTTGGCTTTTTTCGAGATCATTGGTCAAGACCTACTTAAGGTTGTGGAGAAATGCAAATCATCTGGTCAAATATATGAGGCCTTCAATTCCACCTTCATTGCCCTCATCTCCAAAGTTGACTCCCCACTATCTTTCAATGATTTTAGGTCTATCTTCCTTTGCAATTGCCTCTATCAAATTATTGCCAAAATCATCGCCAATCGGCTAAAGCCCATCCTATCTGTCCACATCTCATTTGAACGATTTACCTTTCTGCATAGTAGACAAATTCGTGAGGCCATTGGCACCACAAAGGAGGTCCTCCACTCCATTATGACTAGGAATTTAAAAGACTCTATTCTCAAGATCGATCTCTTTAAGGCTTTTGATCATGTCAGTTGGTTATATATAAGAATTCTTTTAATACAGTTGGGCTTCCCCCTTCCTCTAATTCATTGGATCATGTGTTGTATTGCTTATGTTTCCTTTAGTGTTCTCATCAATGGCTCAACCTCCAACTTCTTCCATGCAGAGGGAGGACTCAGATAGGGATGTCCCTTCTCTCCACTCCTCTTCCTCCTTTTTATGGAAGGTTTGAGAAGATTAATATTGCAGGAAAGAAGAGAAGGATGACTTCAAGGTATCAAGATTACAGACCTGAGACCATTGATGATGTCTCCATATTCCTCAGTGGGGGTATTTTAGATTTCTCTGTTTTCCTTGCTATCATGTAGATCTTCTACCTTGCAATCAACATGGAAGCAAACCAATTGAAATCCACCATCTCCTTCACAGAATGATCCCCTCGGGAAATCCAAACTGCTCTTTAGAATCTCCCAGTTTAGAGACTTTATTTGGAATATGGGCTCAAATATCTTGGGTTTCGCATCAAGTCACACAGTTATAATATTATGGATTGGATTTGGCTTGTGGCCAAGTTGGAAAAAAGACTGCATAACTAGACTTACAGGTTCTTATCCAGAGCAGGGTATTTGTTCCTTATCAAATCGGTCATAGAGGCAACCCCAGTATATTGGATGTCCTTGGCTTGGATACCCAAAGGAATACTATCTCGAATACAAAAAATCTATTTTAGATTCTTGTGGAATGGGTTCAAGGAGGGGATACCTTTTGCTTAGGTGGGCTAGAGTCACATTTCCCTTCCAAATAAATGTTGGGTGTGGAGCCTGATTATCTTCTTTATTCAGAGGTATCACTGCATAGGACCCCATGTCATAATTTGGTGGCACTGCCTGTAATATTTACAATACAAGGGGGGTCCAGAGGGGGCAGATGCGACCTTTGGGAGCCCCCCCTGGCGGGGGGGTCAGGGGCAGTGCCCCCGAAGCTAAAAATAGATGTAAAATTGCCTTGTAAAATGTTGTAATTTCATAGTCAATCTGAGTCATTCATTAGGCGGAGATATGACTGTAGAAGTTATGTTTAATTTAGGGTTTTTTGCCCTAGAAGGCAACCCCTCGCTATATATGAGGGAATTGTATTACGTCTATGTAAATCTATATTCTGAGCGAGAAGAGAGAGGAGATTGAGCGAGAGAGAAGAGGGAATTAAAGTGGATCTATTGTAGGTTGTATCTCTTCAGTTTGCTGGATAATATAAAAGGAAGGACTGGCTGTTTCTCTATGGATGTAGCCCAAATTGGGTGAACCACGTATATCTGTTTCTCTCTTGTTTTATGTGTTTTCTGTGTTTATATTTCTGCAATATATTTTATGTGTTCCATTGCTATGTAATATATAATTTTCTAACAATAAATGGGGTGGCTATGGATTGAAGGACCTACCCTCCTTTACACATGCTCTTGCTAACAAGATGGGTTAGCATATTCTCATGAAACGTGGCTTCTAGACTAATGTGGTCCACCACAAATACATCTGACGTCTTCATATTATGCATTGGATCTGACTCTCGTCTTGGCATAGAGGTGGTACTTCGTTGATTTCGAGAGTTTTTCTCTACACCCTTCCTACTATTAGAGATGGCCTTGTATGGTGTATTAAATCTAACATATCAGTGTGCATTGGAATGGACCCTTGGATAGGATGCGGTAACATGTACAGGATGCAGAAACATGTACAGGTTGCCTCCTAATCTTATCAATTTCTTAAATGAAGGAGGCATCAACTCGATTACCCATATTGTTGATTCGGAGAATTACACCTTTTTTGCACAAGATTGGAAATCGACTGATATTTTGGGAATCCTAGTCCACTGGCAACAAGATTGGTTGGGCTATATCACCTCTTTAATTGAATCGCATGTTTGTATCTCGAAGGATGAAGATGAACTCATTTGGGCACCCACGGCACATGGAATATACTCTCCAAAAGAAGGCTATTATTTATGTTGCACATAAGCCACCTGAGTTGGTCGATTGGTGGCACTCCCTTTGGATGCTCAAATCCCCTCCATGTACTAGGATATTTATGTGGAATGTTCTTATGAAAAAATCTCCTACTGGGGAAAATGTGAAGAAAAGGTCTATTTATGGACCCTCTTGGTGTGTTCTCTATCATCAAGATGAAGAATCAAATGAACACCTCTTTTTTATCTTCCCTGTTGCTATCAATTTATGGGAATAGGTTCTCTCCTCACTGGCTATAACTCAGAGATGGCATGGAGACAATATATTGAATGCTTGGAATCATTGGTGGACTAAGTCCTTGAACCTAGAAGCTCATAGCCTCCCTCTTGTTATCTGTTGGTCACTCTGGTTAAATAGGAATGGAATCATCTTTAGAGATAAAGTTGTCTGGTGGCCTCTTTCTATTGCCTAGATTATAAACTCTGTCCATGAAATACCTAGTGAGGAACACACTCCTCCTGTCTGTGTTGTTACACATGAAGATATATACCAAAATCATCCCTTGGCATACTTTGATGGACCTGCACAAGATCAAGGATCTGGGAGGTGTACTTTTGCATCTATCTAACAGTCATATTTACTGTGTCCAGATGGGCCTAGGGGGTGGAATTAACAACTATGTTGAACTCATCACTCTCAGACACTTTCTTCATTTTGCTCTAAATCATGATTGCAGACACCTTCAAATTTTTGGGGACTCCAAAATCATTATAAATTGGTTCAATAACACAAACACATGTCATGTACACTCTCTTAGGAACATATTGGATGAAGCCATACAATCAAAATCAAATTTTGATTATATTTATTGTCATCATATTTACAGGGAACGTAATCAGATTGACGACCAACTATCCAAGGAAGTCGTCGCCCAACCCAGGGGTCTATGGTTAGTACAGGAACAACGTTTGGATGATCGTTACCAGTATTACCATCGGCCATACATAG
This sequence comes from Pinus tabuliformis, assembly GCA_031772625.1. NCBI lineage: Eukaryota > Viridiplantae > Streptophyta > Pinopsida > Pinales > Pinaceae > Pinus > Pinus tabuliformis. The sequence continues at coordinate 334,834,291 of CM062820.1, forward strand.
ATCAGATTTTCGAGGGGGCTGATAGGCCCTAAATACATTCTATTTTGCTTATATTTATCAGAATAGTATATTATGCTCTTTATATCCATGTATATATTTTATCTGATCAACTACGGTATACCCTCATGGGTAACCTTTTATATAGACATAAATTTTTTTTAAGGCTTCGGCCTAACATTATGCATATGCCTAGTTGGCATCTACAACATGTAATTTTCTCAAATTAATAGAAAATTACGATTTTTCCTCAGGGAAAAAATTCATATCTTAATACTTGCAGAAGTTCTAGATGTCGAGAGTAATACATCAAGTAGTGGGTATAATATTATCACATCTGAAAAAACAATAATTGATAGTATATAAATCATAGTTCCTTAGGCATCTCAGGCTTTGGTTGGTCAACAATATTCAGGAACAAATTGGATCGAAATTTTATGAGAAAAAATGTAAGTGAATGAACTGTGAAAATAAAAAATTCATCGGTTACCAGTGCAATTGTTTGCTTAAAAAATAATAAGCATATAGTTACATTTTAATCTTGATAAAAGAAAAATAACTTATGTATTAAAATCACAATCTAACAAACAATGGTGGACAAAAAAAAACTCTCTTGTTGGGAGGAAACAGAACTCAGTGCCCTTTCCTTGTCAAAACCCTCCATGGACAGACATAGTCCTAACTATAATCATAAATAATAAAATGCAGCCAAAACCCGCCATGGACAAATATAATTCTAATAGTACTCATAAATAATAAAATGCAAAGAAATCTAGAAACATGTATTAACAGATTTCATGGAAAATCTCTAACCACTGCCAGATCATTACAACATATGATGATAAGTCATTCAAATTCGGGGAAAACTCCTTCGCCAAATGAAACTACAAAGGTATCATGGGTACACATTTGTCAAATGAAACTGCAAAGATCAACACACAAAAATAAAGTAATTTCTGTAAAAGTTTCCTAAAATAATAAATTCAAACGATAGTTGTCTTGTCATAGAAAACCTTCACATAACCCAAATATTTACCTATTTTGCACGACGTTGGGTAACAACTTGGTCACAAGTTTCTCACTTCCTTTACACCATTCAGATCTACAACACTTCTCCTGACTAAACTAAAAGGGCAGTACGAGATACAAAAAAATAAAATAAAAAACAAATTGAAACACTACAGGTCCTCTTGTAACCCAAGTTTAAAATAGAAATAATTATATGGTAAAATGAGTGTAATAAAAATCTGAAAAGGAGAACTCGAAGTCACTACACAACACATTTAACGGAAGTGTACTAATTTTTCCATTAACAGTGGAGACTTCATTTAAAACCAAACTACTAGTTAAAACAACTCACTATAGCATTCTACTCTCAACAACAAAGATTTCCCACGTCTTTCAATGCAGTACTAATTCTCTTTTATAGATTTTCAATGAAATAGCCATTTTATACAATCTTTTACCATTTGCAAAACATTTGAACTTCTACAAGCAAAACCTTTGTGAAAAAAAAGTCGAATGAGACTTTAGAAAAAATAAACCATAACCCTGTTCAGAAACCCTAACAAAGGTATTCGATCCCCCATAGTGAATTATTTTCCGATGCTGAAGAATAGAGTGCAAGAACACTTTCTTCAGTAGAGTGGATTGGGTAGTTTGAAAAGATAGTTATGATAAGATTTTTGATCTAATGGTGGTAAACATTTCAATCATCTAACATCAGCTCAGATAAATCATATAAAGACAATGAAGACTTTAGGGGAGCTCTTCCCAAAGGGAATGCCTTACGACGTAAATATATTAAAAAAAAAACGAAAATTGAGAATATTGATTTTTTATATGTTTATTAATTAAATTCAAATATGAAATTCTGAAATATAATGGTTGTGAATATGCATCATTATTATATCATGGAAATGGATATACATATATACATATATATATATAGATAATTCATGTTGGTAGATTTAAAATTCATGTTGTTTATGAACTTGATGGATTAATTTCTTGAAATTTGATTAGCACATAATTGTTAAGAGAATAGCATATTTAGAGATAAACCTTTTCTATGATTGAAAATTTGTTGTATTTAAGCTTAAAGGATACGGTATGAGATTACTGAAAAGTTGATTTGAGTTCTTATTTTATAAGAATATGAGCTTGTGATATTTTTTAGGGAGAAATTGAAGAAGAGTGAGATCACATTTTTGATAAATTTGAATTGTTGCATGATTTAGAAACCTAAGATGATTGGCTTGTGTGTGGAATGGAAGAGATTGCTTGATTTAGGACTTTTTGTTGAGATGTCGCTAGTTGTATGAGTAGTTATCAATCCCACAAAACGTTGTGTTATTTTGAGAGGGTAGTAATTCTTCTTTAAAAAAGGAGACAAATAGAAATGGAAATGAAGCTTAGCTTTAGGCAAGAAATGCCATTTTGATAGTGTAAATCTTACGTAAAATAAACAAGATTACTCATAGTTTGAGAAATGTATGGTTTTCATAGCTTTTCTTAAGGTTTTCTTATATGTATTAATGTTAATAAATAAGGCATGAAACAAAATATAATTATTGAATAGAAACCATGAGTAATTGAGAAATAGGTGTTGATATAATGTTATAGATAACCTATTTTACGAGTTGTCTTGGATTGGAAGATTGTAAATTGATATGTTGGAATTAAATTCGTATAAACCAATATTGAATTTGTTCTCAAGTAATGAAAGTGAATAACATAAATGGTGTGGATACAAGGAAAAGTCAGTGGTACAAAGTAAGGGTGTTTTCCTCTTTACCCTCATAAGTTAAAATAATTTTGTTTTGATCTTCAAATTGTTTTCATTCTTAGGATTAAACTTCTGGTAAAATTAATAATTGGTTTATAATATTTTTGATTGCATCTATGTCTTGTGAAATGAAAAGCGTAAACTTAGAGTAAGTCATTACTTATATGACATCATGTTTTGGTAACTATTGACATGCAATTATACATGTATTACTTTCTACCTCTTGTCATGCAAATTTGATTATATGATGGGATGGACCATCAATGTTATTATAAAACTAATTTGGGATTTATTAATAGCTTGGCAAGATTAATATACTATAGAACCAAAAGGATGAAACATGAAGGATTAATGCGGACTGTCAAAAGAAAAACATGCGGAATGTCAAGTTATTATAGATAACTTAAAGATATGTCATATCAATTACATAAAATATGGTATTATAAATTATATGGCTAGCTTTGATATAGAAATCTTTGGCATTTTATATATTGAAACATATCTAATATAATATGGATATATTAGTTTTTGATTAAGAATGATATGTTTTAGTTTTCATGGAAATGCTTCCAGTTTAACAAAACATTGACTTATGAATTTGCATGAGAAAAATATATCAAATATTTATGCATAAGATTAACACATTATTGATAAGAGAATAAAAAAAAAAGAACCAAGGTTCTAATAACCGTAGGAAAACTTCAGGACAAGTTTATCCCAAGAGGGGGAGAATGTAGTGTCCCTTCTGGGTTAGTTAGTTTTTTGTGACACATAGAGAGGGTGATTTTGTGGAGAACAACCAAGTGTATATCATATATATCCCTATCAATGACATAATTTTTGCACCCTTCAAATACCATGTGAGTTCAATTAATTCCAAATGGGTTGTGTTTCAAGATATTGGATTCTGCAATACTAATTCATACATTAGTTAATGTTAGAAATCACTTAATTAATGGCATTACATATACTGAACCCAAAAAAAAATAATAATAAATAAATAAAATAAAATAAATAAAATAAATAAATAACTAAAATAAATAAAAATTAATTAATTGATTAATTAATTAAAAATTAAAAATTAAATAAAATAAAATAGTAAAAATAATAAATAAATAAATAAATAATTGTTATTCCATATTCAAGATGGGATTCACCCTCTATAATCAGATGGAGGATTAAAGTCTCTCTCCATGTCGATATCCTTCCAGCATGTTTTTAGAGAACAAAATTATGAGGTTGAATTTTTATCTAAGCGTGCTCTGTCTCTCCTGCCAAGGCAGATGCATTTTGAACTCTTTTTGGAGGGGGTTGTCCAAAGTCATGATTTTTTTGTGATTTAGTAAGACTTCCTTTTGTCTTTGTTTTTATAGGTACCTACGTGCAACTGTCTCTCTATTGGGTTTATCCATTTTGTTTTTTTGTAACTCTCTCTGTTCTTGAATCCAAGTGGAAATTCGAAGTGCAAAGTTCCTTTGAGATCAAATGAATATTGTCTTAGAAGTTTCAAGGATATCTCTTTTGTCTATGATATCTATGTGTTGCAACACTAACAAATATACTCTAAGATATCTATATATCAATTTGTTTAGATGCAGTGGTGGATGAGATAATTCTGGAGAAGAGGTGGTGATCATGTGTTTCACGCGCAGGAGATATGATATTGCCCTCATACATCATCTTCATTGATTTAGTTTGAGATGACTATACTAGGACAGTGTCATTTATAGGCGCATGAAGACTCCTAGAAATCTATATCGTTCAAGTAAGCATTTTGAAGGAGATCATATCCTTAGAGCTACCAGTACGTTTCCTACTTCTTTAGATTATCATCGAATGGATTTTCTATGGACTTGGAGTAATAGATTTGCTAGTTTCCCTGGTCGGATGTTTCTTATATTGAATTCTTCTCTTTAATGAATAAATGATATATGTGGTTATGGTGAAGCTCCACTTTCATTTTGCAGTAATTTAAAAGTATTAAAGTTACAATTTGTATGAATGATTAATGTGCTTTTCTTACATTTATTTTCATGGTTGCAACGTAGAGTTATGCAAAGCCTCTTTGGCAACAATTCAGCATCCATAAAAGCCATGAATAATAGCTATTTCAATATAACTATGAGTTTGGTTATATATTTGAAAAATGGACACAAAAATGGCTATTGTGATCATATTTTGAATACTTAAATTAATATTTCGATATAGCTGATCTAATCACCTATAAGCTATGTGTTTCCTTATATTCATTTTTATTTGTCAAAGCATCTATTATTATTGTTTGATCTCACTCTATTGACAGAATGCACCATCCGTTTTGTGTTACCTTAAGGTCAAGAGAATGAAATTGGAAGGAGAAAAAAGAGAAAAGTTAAAAAGAAAATATATAAGTGACAATGTAGTATAGGCATATATTGTTGGAGAAGGTCAGTTCCCTTGTGTTTGACAACTACTAATTCTCGAATATGGACTATGATGTATGTAAAACATTTTCTACAATGAAATGTTCTGTTTTTTTCTCCTTGAAAAAAGAAACAAAGGATGGTAGGAAAGTAAATCATAAGCAGAACAGGAGAGTTGAGTAGGAGAAAAAGATGGAAGGAAGAGTAAACTGGGCAAAGAGGGTCGAGAACTAAACTATAGAAGCTTTATGACAGACCTAACATAATGTTCTTCCAAGCTTGTAATCAAAAAATAAGTGAAACTGTAAACTTGAGATCACAAGCAGTGAATCACTGCTAATCTAAAGGACTACAACTACTAAGTGCAAACAACTAGATAAACAATTTCCCTTTGAGTCTAGCTTTTCATCATCATCTTTCTTTGGTATATAAGCACCCACAGGGGATTTGAACTAGTGACCTATCGCAAGGATTGCCCTAACAGTGCACCCATTCACTATCGATCCAAAGCCCCGTGGGCAACTTTTCATCATCATCACGTTTAAACGATATAGTGATATATTTTTTAGCCAAAGCTTTGTTCTTAATCATTGATTGAGTGCATTTAAAGAGTTAACTAGCATTATATTGCAAGATCTTACTACATGCATAACTCTAATAAAGTCATAATGGTGATGCAATCATCAGAATATAAATTATCAACAAATTGTTTGTTATGGATTAAGGCAATAACCATTAGGTGGTATCCCATTAAATCAGCTTCCCTAATGGTGTTTCTGAATCTACATAGTGTATTCAACTGTAACTAACCATTAAGTTTGATTGGTCTGATGTTCAGTTGTAATGCATAATTAACTTGCAGTTTAGGGATTTATTATCGAGAGTCACAATTCATTCAACACTCATACTAATTGATGGATCCATTAAGGTAGTGAATTAAAATCTTCATGATCCCCGTCACAAAGATCAAGTGCAATAGGTTGCTTCATTCTACAATTAATCTGCAACACCTCTTATCTGTGTTTAATTTTTGAGTTCATTATGGTATTAAATTATATATTATGATAAGCAACAGTTCGAGGTATTCATTCCAAATAGTTCAATTTGATTAAGGCATAATAATAAGTAAAGTCATACACTTGTTAGTCCAAGTCTCCAAGATTCCATAGGGAAGTGGTTGTATGCTTATTTCCTAGTTATGAAATTTCTTTTTGACAACAATGGATGATATAATTACAAATACCACAGGCTTTAGATCATACTGTCGATGGAGAATCACTATAGTTTCATTTATCCAAATCATTTTACCCATAGAAAAAACAAGTTTGACAATGAAAAAGAAGATCTGGATGCTCTGGAAACCTTGGTTGTGAGAATGTTCTTCCAAACCTGTAATCAACAACTAAGTGAAATTGTATACTTGAGATCACAAGAAATGAATCACTACTGGCCTAAAGGTGTGCAACTACTAAGTGCAAACGACTCGGCTCTAGGTGTTTTCGAAGACTTACCTGGTACGGACGAGGAGGCTGAGAAAGTTGACAATTCCTCTAGCGATGACGAGGTGCAACCAACCAAAATTCTTTTGGCACCAACAAAAACTGCAAAAAAACAGCAACAAATTATTAAACCCGCAAAAACATTAAAAAATTGCTGAAAAAAAGTCAATTTACATACCCGATTGTTTCCTCCACTGAACTAATGGTCTCAACTACAATAACAACAATGCTCGACTCGGCTGAACAACAATAACAACAACACTTGGCTCAGCTCAACTACAATAACAAATTAACATGGCAGAGAATTTCACAACAACGTAAGTATCGTCATATATATAAATGTTTTTTATTTGTTCATTCGAACAAAAAATCTATTTAACAACCGATGTCAATCTAAATGGCCAATAATTCGCTGGAATAAATTTAGAAAATTCGGCTGAAGAAAATATTGGTTTAGCCAAAAAAATTGGGATTGTAAATTTTTCAGAGGCATTTCTTACCAATGTGTAACCCAACTTCATCTTACTCAACAATATGTATGTAATAAACTCAACTGGAGATTGAAGAGAGTTCATTGGACAAGTAGCAAGGGATGACTCAAGATGTGCTTTGGGCATGCCATGTGGTTGTAATCAATAACTTTGAAAGAGTTAAAAAACTTTAATGTTATAACGTGGTTGTAATCAATAACTTTGAAAGAGTTAAAGAAACTTTAATGTTATGACACGGTTAAAGAAAGTCTAATATTATTATGTTTGTATTCCAAAAGTTGCATTCACTAAAACAAAGTTTCGAGTTATAGGACAAACTATACTTCATATGAGAATGATAATGTTTAAAAGAGTTTTTTTCTTTTTAGGTTAATGATTATAAAGGATGTCTATGGTAAAGATGAAAAATTCCTAAAATAATGTTTAAAAGAGTTTTTTTCTTTTTAGGTTAATGATTCAAAAGGATGTCTACGGTATAGATGAAAATTTCCTAAAATATTCTTCAACCTTAAAATTCAGGTGGAGAAAGGACCTTTCCTTTATAGCATACCAATATTTTACAGTGTGCTTGTTATTCAATTATATTTTCATATTTAGACGATTCATAGGAACCAGAAATGGCAAGAAATAGTTACTGCTAAAAATGCAACACTCAGATTTTAAGAAAATTTGTTTTGGTGAAACCTAGTAGTTGTTACAATTCATGACACCGACTGATGGGACCAGCCCGTGACTTATAGTTTAACACCAACGATAATAATTAACACCAAATTATTTAATCAACGAATATGTGATTAGTTTGGTAATCTAAGGTTAGCGTTAATATTTTGGGTGTATTGATGGTTGTATTGATTAATCAGTATGTTGAGAGGACAACTGTCCTAGCCTCGGGTTTCCTTCCCACTCTTGGACTAAACCCTAACCCTTACGTTGTTCACTCCGGCATTTTCATTCTGCTTTGTTTGAGTGTTGAGAGCTCTGTTCACCGGTTTTGTTGGTGACTGTAAATGGTTCGAGTCTGATTCTCTATTCACACTCGACTATGGGTTTCTCTGTTGGTAGATGGTATAACTATGCTCAGTACTTGTATTTTCATTCTGGTTAGCTCAGCTCTGTCATTTAGTCGTTGGCTTCATTGTGAGGGTTTCTCTACTCTCTTGGTGGTCTGGTGCTCTTTTGATGTTACTGTCTCTCCTCCGTTCCTTACGCGTTCTGCTAAGCTTTCTTCAATGGTATTTTCAACTGTCTGTATGGTTATTTCTTTGTTTTGACTTGTCTACAATGTATTGTGAAAACGGGTTACGGACTCAAAGGACCCTTTCCTCTACATTCATTCAGCGCCAGCAAGGTAATTGCTCCTTCGCTGTTATATTCGTTTTCCTCAGAGTTTCTTAAGGGCTAACATTTGCTGCTCCTTGTGAGCAGGGTTTCTTTCAATGGTCGTGACCCAAATGTGGGTTCCTTCGTCCAACGCTAACTGATGAACTGGTAAGTTCTCTTGGGGTTTCTTCTTCCACAGTGTCAGTCATCCATTGTTTTAACCTTCATTTCGATAATGCTAATGCTTTATTGTGGTCTCTATATAGGTTGTTGTGGCTTCTCGTCGGACTACTACTTGGCCCTTCCTCCAAACAGAACTGGTAGGGTCGTTCCCTGTTGCAACTTGTTTGGTTGAGGGTTTCCTTAGTCGTTTCCTTCCTTGGTGTAGTCGGTCATTAGACTAGGACTTGGGTCTCTGTTTTCTTGTCTTCTGGTTGATGGAAAAATGGCCTTCGGGCCCAATTGTATTTGATTTCGTTGATTCTTCAGTGGAATGTAATGGTTTTAGGGTTATATCCCTAACCCTTGTTCTCTGTTACTCCCCCGATGGAGGGTTTGTTTTTCCTTAGGGTTGCTGGACTTTAGAACTTGTATTTATATAGTCTATATGCAGGTCTTGATATTGAAATGCTTTTAAAGATGAATGAAAATAGATTTTGATGTACAGGGTTACCTTTCTTGCTAATGCATCGCACTGTGACTGTATTTAATTTATTCTTTGCTACGACTATTGTATATCCTTGTATCTCTGTAGTTTGTTGAAGTGGCTGGAACTGTCTGCTCAGTCTCGTGTTGATATGATTTCTCTACCTGTCTTTGATTTTTGAAACTATGTCTCTGCTTGTCACTTGGTTTCTGGAACTTCGTCACTATTTATCTGGAAGGATTTCTGGTAAAATATACAGTTTGTCTTTACGTTACAGATGATAGTAATTAGATAAAAAGAAAACAAGTATTGGACAAATGGATTCAAGAATGAAAATGTCTCTCTTTGTATTACTCTTCAGTGCTGGAATGTCGAACCTTTTCCACACTGTGGTGCATTTGTTTTGTAATGTTACAATACAGTTATGCAAATTGTTTGCAGTTGTTTCTTCATTTACACAGTTGATAGCTATTTTGCCGTTTAAGTTTGACCATTCTATGGAATACATAGATGATATATATCTTTTTGTGTTTTTTTTTTCTTTTTAAGTAAATAGTTGTAAAATAAATAAAGGAAAAAACAACAGTGTGGCTGTAACCACCTTCACCTAACTATGTTGTCCCTAAATACCTATTAACTGATAATGAAATAGAACAAGTTCCTAACACTGATTTTAATCAGCAATTATAAATGAAATCTAATGATGATGAACCTCTCCTCGTTATTTGAGACCAAACACTCAGTCATGGTGCCCTTAGTTGGATGCTCCTGCATCAGGCTCCCAGGGTAAGAAAGATTCATGACTCCAATCCATGAGCTTCTCGACTGAATAGCCTACCTGTTGTATGTGTCTGGTGTTAAGCCATGAACTGTCCTCAATGGGACGGTTCTTCCACTTGACCAAATATTGCAGATATTCTTTCTGCTGAGTTCCCTTGGCCACCAGAGTGTCGAGGATCCTCTTGATCTCAAGGGGTTGAGCATAAGGCATTTGTCTCACCCAAGTCTCACTCCCTTCCTATGTGTCCCATGTCAGCCGTGTTGTACTGTCTTCCTCTGGACTGGCAGTATATGGAAACAGGTCTACCACATTGAAGATGGGCGAGATGCCTATTCCTGGTGGTAGCTGTAATTCATAAGCATTGGCTGAACATTTTTGAAGAATTTTGCAGGGGCCTATCTTCTTGTATTTCAGTTTTTTGTATGCACCTCTAGGAAAACGTTCCTTGCGCACATGCACAAGGACTTCATCCCCTGCATTAAACTATACCTCTCACCGTTTCAGATCTGCCCACTATTTATACTTTTGACTACTATCCTGCAACTTCATTTTTACCTGCTCGTGTGGATCATTCATTTCTTTGGTGCAATCTTCCCCACCAACACTCAGTCTTTCCTGTTTTCTTAGATCTTGTAACTCATGCACTCCGTGAGGATGCATGCCATATAAGATCTGAAAAGGACTGTAACCCGTGCTACAATTGGGTGAGTCGTTGTAAGTAAAATCCGCCTGGGCAAGTACTCATTCCCACATTCATGAATTTTCCCCGATCAAACTTCGTAGCAGGTTCCCCAAGCTCCTATTTACCACCTCTGTTTGCCCGTCAGTCTACGAGTGATAAGCAAAGTTGAAACTTAACTGTCTGTCCATCTTCTTCCACAAGGTGCACCAGAAGTGCCCTGTAAACTTCACGTCCTTGTTAGAAAGAATGGACTTACGTAGGCCGTGTAGCCTGATGATCTTTGTGAAAAATAAGTGGGCCACGTGAGTGGCATCACTAGTTCTTTTGCAAGGGATGAAATGTGCCATCTTTGAAAACTTGTCTACTACTACCATCACCGAATCATAACCCCGCTGCATCCTTGGTAGACCCAAGATGAATTCCAAACTAACTGAGTCCCATGCTCTACTCGAAATGGGCAATGGTGTGTAGAGTCCCGTATTCTGACTGTGTCCTTTCGCCAATTGACACACTTTACATCTGGTCACAAGTATCTGCACATCCCTTCGCATTCTTGGCCAATAATAAAAATGGTTGAGCTGCTCTAATGTTTTTTCTATGCCGAAACGCTTGGCTAGACCTCCACTATGCTTCTCCCGAATGATATTATCTCTCATTGAACAATCAGGAATGCATAATTGTCCCCCTCTAAACAACAGCTTCTCCGGCAAATTATAGTCCAACCATGGACTATTGTTTCTCAACAAAGGATTCTGACAAGCTTCATAAGCCTCTTTGAAATATGTGTCAGTCTGATACAAGTCTTTCAAATGCTCAAAGTACATCACTTGTATCATACTCTCCTACAAGAGCAAGGCTCTTCTGCTGAACGCATCTGCCACCTTGTTGGCCTGCCCGCTAATGTGTTTCAACACAAAGGCGAAACTCTACAAATATTCAACCCACTTAGCATGATTTTGATTCAGCTTATGTTGTTGCATCACATATCATAGTGCAGAATTATCAGGAAATAAAACAAACTCATTTCCAAACAGATAGTGTCTCCAATGCTTCAGTGCTTGGACAACAACATAGAATTCTTTGTCATAGGATGAATATTTATGCCTGCTCTCATTCATTTTCTCACTAAAAAATGCAACAGGTTTGTCTTCTTGGCTAAGTACAACTCCAATGGTCGTACCACTTGCATCACAGTGAACCTGAAAAATCTTTTTTAAAATATGGAAATCCCAGGATCGGTATTTCTGTGATCTTCTTCTTCAGTAGCTGAAAGATCTTCTCTGCTACCCTGGTCCAACGAAAAAGATGACTTGCCTTCTTTATAGTGTCCAACATAGGTGCGCAGATTTCACTGAAATTCCTTATAAATTTACGATAAAAACTTGCCAGCCCATGAAAACTATGTACCTGAAACAGACTTTTGGGGATGGCCAATTAACAATTGTTGCAATCTTCTCTGGGTCAATCTTCAACTCATTTTTTGCAATCACAAAACCTAGATAAATCAGTTCTTTTTGCAGAAAAGTGGATTTTTTCATATTTATTAGCAGCTTATTCTGCTGCAATTTTTCCAACACACTTCTAACATGTCGAAAGTGTTCCTCCTTAGTTTTGCAGAAAACTAGTATATCATCAAGATACACTATTACAAAATTTCCAATGAACTCTTTCAGCATTTCGTTCATCAGCCGCATAAAGGTACTGGGTGCATTACTCAATCCGAATGGCATTACCAACCACTCATACAGCCCTTCATTGGTCTTGAAGGTTGTCTTCCACTCATCCCCTTCCCTGATTTGAATCTAATGATAACCACTCTTCATATCAATCTTCAAGAAGTATGTTGCCCCGCTCAGGTAATCCATCATGTCGTCCATTCGTGGCAGTGGAAATTTGTATGTGATGGTAATCTAGTTGATGGCCCTCGAATCTGTGCACATTCGCCATTCTCCTCCTTTCTTGGGAGTGAGAACTGTTGGAACTGCGCAGGGGCTCAAACTCTCCCTTGTCAACCCTTTATCCAGCAATTCCTGCACCTGTTTTCTAATTTCCTTGTTATCTTTGGGGCTCATTTGATATGCTTCCTTGTTCGGTAGACTTGCTCCAGGTATAAAGTCAATATGATTACTTATATTTCTCTTAGGAGGCAACTTATATGGTAAATCGTCCACTACAATATCGCTGAGTTCCTCCAGCATTTTCTGAATTTCAACAGGCAAATTAGACACTTCTGTGTGTAACAACATTGTTTTTCCCTTCTTACAATACCATAGTTCAATTCACTATCTTCAATCTGCCTCAAAAACTGTTTTCCACCCATTAGTAACACTCTCATCCCGCTTGTTTCTGATGTCTCCCCCTCCTTGATGGGCATATGTGTGTGCTTGATCCCATCTTTAACAAACTTCTAACAGTTTGTCTTCCCATCATGCACTACCTTCCGGTCATACTGCCATGGCCTCCCTAGCAGTATATGACATACGTCCATTGGCATAATATCACAAATAACCTTGTCTTTATACTTTCCAATATGGAACTCAACTTCACACTGTTCATCAACCAACAGCTAATGGCCTTTCTGCAACCACAAAACCTTCTAAGGGGTGGGGTGCTTTAGCTGCTTCAAACCCAACTTCTCTACCATCTCTGTGGCAACCAGATTATCTATGCTCCCACTGTCGATAATCAACTTGCAGTATTTTTCGTGCAACTTACAAACTATCTGGAATAATGTTTTCCTTTGAGTTTGTTCAGTTGTCACTTTGGCTAGTTTCAACAATACTTTATTCAACACTAAGGCTTCCCCTGTTTCTGGCACATTCTCTGCTTCCTAAGGTGGAGCCTCTACTTCCTCTGGCTGTGCAACAAACGCTTCTCTTTGACGAGCTTGTTCTACTTCAGGACATTCAAAAGATCTGTGCCCCCACTTGTGGCACCTGTAGCACTGATAGTTAGCTCCTCTGCCTCAGCCATTTCCTCTTCCTCGCTGATATGGCCTGCCACCTCTAGTGTTGTCTCCTTTTTCTGCTATCCCTATATTTTTGGAACTATTGCCCTCTTCACTATTACTGGGAGTTCGTCCTCTACCATAGGACTATCCTCTTCCTCTGCCAGTTTCCCATCCTCTCCTAGCATTTTGTTTTCTGGTGATCTTCTCCTCTGCCTTCCTCTATATTTTTCGGGGAAAGAATGTTGATTTCATCAAATATTTCCAATCTCAGATGGTTTACATACCTTGTTGTTTTTTCCGGGGTGTCCTCCTTGTAACCAGCTCTTAAATTTACCCAATATAATTCTTCAGTATATTCTCTCATTGTCATCCCTTTTTGCTTCAAATTCTGCACTTGTCGATGTAGTGAAATCTGGTAGTCTTTGGGCAAAAATCTCCCTTTCAACTTAGCCACCATTCTGGACCATTTCTTTATTGGCAACTTGTTCATTCTTCTTCTCTCCACTTGGACACTGTCCCACCACAGGGCTGCGTGTCCCTTCAGCTTTGTTGCAGTGAACTTAACTCTTTGATCTTCACTGACCTCTTCACACTCAAAATATTTATCCAATTCACTGATCCAGTCCAACAGAACTTCTGTGGACAGGCTGCCATCATAATTTGGAATTTTTGGTTTAGGCTTGCTACTAGCCAATAGGACAGACCTAAACAATCTCATTTCTGGCCCTTCTTCATCTGATCCATCTGTTGCAACTATGGATTCTTCTTCGCTATCATCTCCTACCTCTGGATCCCTTCTCCTTCTTGCTTCAACTACCTCCAAACGGGCAATAAGGATCCTATTCCTCTCGCAATCCTTCCTTTGCTGGTCTCCGAGCACCTCTTCCACGACCTTGTCTTCCAACCTCCACTTCTCAAGAAAACTCTTAATCCTACTCTGATACCACTATGTTGGGACGAGCCCGTGACTTATGGTTTAACACCAACGATAATAATTAACACCAAATGATTTAATCAACGAATATGTGATTAGTTTGGTAATCCAAGGTTAGCACTGATATTTTGGGTGTATTGATGGTTGTATTGATTAATCTTTACGTTGAGAGGACAGTTGTCCTAGCCTCAGGTTTCCTTCCCACTCTTGGACTAAACCCTAACCCTTACGTTGTTCACTCCGGCATTTTTCATTCTGCTTTGTTTGAGTGTTGAGAGCTCTGTTCACCAGTTCTGTTGGTGACTGTAAATGGTTCGAGTCTGATGCTCTATTCATGCCCGACTATGGGTTTCTCTGTTGGTAGGTGGTATAACTATGCTCAGTACTTGTATTTGCATTCTAGTTAGCTCGGCTTCATCATTTAGTTGTTGCCTTCGTTGTGCGGGTTTCTTTGCTCTCTCGGTGGTCTGGTGCTCTTCTGATGTTACTGTCTCTCCTTCGTTCCTTACGCGTTCTACTAAGCTTTCTTCAATGGTATTTTCAGCTTTTTGTATTATTTCTTTGTTTTGACTTGTATGCAATGTATTGTGAACACAGTTTGCGACCTTGAAGGACCCTTTCCTCTGCGTTCGTTCAACTCTGGAAAGGTAATGGCTCCTTCCCTATTATATTCATTTTCCTTAGATTTTCTTAAGGGTTGACATTTGCTGCTCCTCGTGAGCAGGGTTTCTTTCAATGGCCGCAACCCAAATGTGGGTTCCTTCGTCCAACACTAACTAATGAATTGGTAAGCTCTCTTGGGGTTTCTTCTTCCTCATTGTCAGTCATCCATTCTTTTAACCTTCAGTTCGACAATGCTAATGCTTTATTGTGGTCTCTATGCAGGTTGTTGTGGCTTCTAGTCAGACTGCTACTCAGCCCTTCCTCCAAACGGAACCAGTAGGGTTGTTCCCCATTGAAACTTGTTTGGTTGAGGGTTTCCTTAGTCATTTCCTTCCTTGGTGTAGTCGATCATTAGACTAGGACCTGGGTCTCTGTTGTCTCATCTTCTGGTTGATGGCAAAATGGCCTTTGGGCCCAGTTTTATTTGATTTTGTTGATTCTTCAATGGAATGTAACGGTTTTAGGGTTATAACCCTAACCCTCGTTCTCTGTTACACCCCCAAAGGAGGGTTTGTTTAGCATTAGGGTTGTTGGACTTTAGAACTTGTATTTATATAGTGTATATGCAGGTCTTGATACTGAAATGCTTTTAAAGATGAATGAAAAAGAGATTTCGGTGTACAGGGTTACCTTTCTTGCAAATGCATCACACTTTGACTGTATTTAATTTATTCTGTGCTACAACTGTTGTGTATTCTTGTATTTCTGTAATTTGTTGAAGTGGCTGGAACTGCCTGTTCAGTCTCACGTTGATATGATGTCTTTGCCTGTCGTTCGATTTTTGAAACTATGTCTCTGCTTGTCACTTGGTTTCTGGAACTTCGTCACTGTTTGTCTAGAAGGATTTCTGGTAAAATATACAGTTTGTCTTTTCGTTACAGATGATAGTAATTAGATAAAAAAAATAACAAGTATTGGATAGATGGATTCAAGAATGAAAATGTTTCTCTTTGTATTACTCTTCTGTGCTGGAATGTCGAACCCTTTCCACAATGTGGTACATTTGTTTTGTAATGTTACAATACAGTTATGCAAACTGTTTGCAGTTGTTTCTTCAGTTACACAGTTGATAACTATTTTGTTGTTTGAGTTTTCCCGTTCTATGGAATACATAGATGATATATATCTTTTTGTGTTTTTTTTTTTAAGTAAATAGCTATAAAATAAATAAAAGAAAAAACAACAGTGTGGCTGTAACCACCTTCACCTAACTGTGCTGTCCCTAAATACCTATTAACTGATAATGAAATAAAACAAGTTCCTAACATTGTTTTTAATCAGCAAACCTAAATGAAATCTAATGATGATGAACCTCTCCTCCTTAGTTGAGACCAAACACCCAATCATGGTGCCCTTAGCTGGATGCTCCTGCATCACCGACAAGCGATGGTCAATTAAAAAATATATGACAGTACTAAAAAAATTGCCCAACAACCGTAGAATTTCAAAAATGACAAACTATATGCTAGAGTATTAAAAAATAGAAGCCATACTTTTGAAAAATGACAACACGATGGCAGAGTATTAAAAAATATAAGAAATAGTGTCTCCATATTGGTAGATTTATTCAAAATTCATATTTGGCTTGAATAGCATCTTACTCTATAAAACACTTTAACTCATAAACAAAATATAATAAAAAGCCTTGGAAATATATTGTAATGAATGTAATATTCATTGCTTATTTGATTAGAACCTATATGTACATATTCTTCCATTGAACCATCAAATAGCTATCATCTTGAGTTTTTTATCTTTCACCAACATTAGTGTGTGACATCCTTACTAATGATAGCTAAGGAATAGATTTATTTCATGTATTAATGTGCGGATTAGTCATGGTGGCTTGGTTGTTGTAGACTGAATGAAAAAGAGATGCTTTAGTCTTAGTGTTGTTGTCTTTTATTTCATAAAGATATTGTCCCTAGCATCGATGGAAGGTATCGGTGGTTGAGGTTCACCTGCAATTCCCCTCAATGGTAGTAGTTAAAATGGATTTGTGTCTTCTTCAACTCGGTTCATAAGAATTGACGACTGGATTTTGGTGCATTTTGTTAATCTCCAATTCTATCTCTTTGTATTCGGTTTTACATAGTTCCTTAAAAAATAATCTAACTAATTGCGTTTTTGCATTGCAAAATCATGGAAATTTCAATAATATTTTGATAAAATTAGGATTTTTCTAAATCTTGGTTACAGTGGTCAAAGTTCAAGATTTTGGAGGCCCTATAGTTGAAATGGCTCTTCGTCTTTTCCATTGGGTTCATACGAATCAATGAAAGATTTTGGAGGCCCTCCCAATGACAATAGTTGAGATGGCTCTTCATCTTTTCCCTTGGGTTCATACGAATCAATGACTGGATTTCGTTTATCTCCAATTCTATCTCTATGTATTGGGTTCTACATAGTTCAAGGAGTAGTCTAACCACACTGCTTTTTCTTCTCTCTGTAAATCATGGAAATTCCAATAATATTTTGATCAAAGCCTACAAAGATTTTTGTAAATCTGGGTTACAACGGTCAAAGTTCAAGATTTTGGAGGCCCTCCCAATGGCAGCAGTTGAAATGACCCTTCGTCTTCTTCTACTAGGTTCATAAGAATCAACGATTGGATTTCTTTGCATTTCGTTAATCTCCAATTCTATCTCGTGTATTGGGTTCTACATAGTTCCTTAAGCAGTGGTCTAACCACACCCTGCATATCATGGAAATTACGGCAGGGATTTTCGTAAATTACAAGGGTCAAAGTTCAAGGTTTTGGAGACCCAGAGGTTTTTGATGGTGTTGTATCCATATCCCCCTTCAAAAACATGATTCAAACAATGCTACTGCAAGATTTTTTTATTTTTTTTGCCCAAATTCCAGCGACTTTTGACAATCCAGGCAATTCCTCCGCCTCCAACGCCCTTCCTTAACGTTCCGGGTCAACTACTTGCCCACTGAGACAAGGACTTCCCTCAGCCCTCCTTGTTCCATACTTCCCCGAGCCCTTCTTGTTCCATATTTGAAATACAGCAGCAGAGATCCCCACAAAAGATTTCAAAATATCTTGTAGTAGCAATTTTTGAATCATGTTTTTATGGTGAAAATGGATTAAGCATGATCATAAACCTCTAGAACGTCCTAAATTTTGAAGTTTGACAGCTATAACTTAGATTGACAAAAATGCTTACTCAATTTTATCAAAATCTTGCCAAAATTCCTATAATTTCAAAAGAAAAAAAAAAAACAAACAAACAAACAATTTAACTAAATCAGTGCTATTCAAATTACCAAAAAAAATATAAACTATAACAAATGGGTCTGTCCAAGTACTCTAAGTAAAACGCACCACAAACAAACGTAATAAAAATCTAGACGCTCCAACGCTTCCGCAATTGAGGTTACGAGTTTGAATCACTACGCTTCGCTTTTCCTGGCATCGTCTCCGGGCCGAAAGGTTCCGAAACACTGACACCGTCTCCGGGCCCAAGGGTTCCGAAACACTGACATTGAGCTCCCCTGAGCGGCGAAGTGTTCGAATCCTACGGAAACGACGTCTAACGAAGAGAAGGTTGAGGTTACAAGGGTCTACCAGTGCCATTGAATTCGACTGGTGCATATTTTGACAGGTTCCTGGTGTCGATTCCTGACCCCAAACCCTAATGGCAAAGGTCGTGCCTCAAAAATGACAATACAAGGCACACACGCCCATGCGGATGGGCACACTCACTGGCAGCACATTGAACGCCACAACGGTTTTCCGTGCCGATGGTGCTCCTCCGATTACAACTTCGTTGAATGCCACTCCTAACGTGGCAGCATTTTGAATTTGAGGCCCTCCATTCCCATGGTTTTCTCAAAGTATATCCATTCGGGATTTTTTCCAAAAAAATTCCAAAAACTTTAAATGTAGTTATATATCAAATTGGACCTTTTGGGTTAATTAAGGCAGATGGGAGATAAAATAGAATTGTTTTTAGTGTGATTTTTAGATTTTTTTATGTTTGATCTGTTGAAAATATTTGAGGTGAAATTTTGATTTGTGTTATTCAGTATTCTGGAAAACTCTTACGACACATGGATTGCACAGGATTACTCATCAAATTTATGATTTGAATAAATTCCAGCCGAATTTTAAAAAAACTAGATCAAAAAACTAACAGTAAAAATTTCCAAAAAAAATTACAATAAAAACAACTCTACATAAAATCAAAATTTTCAAATAAAACTTATTCCGGGAAACAAATCATTCCAGCGTCTTCCTCTCCTCCACTCGCTAATCACAGCTCACCCTCACCTGCCATTCTTCCAACCCGTGAAACTGTCCCGTGGAAGTCCCTAGATGGTTGGTTGTGACTTGAAGATAAGTTGCAATTAAAAATGAAATCGGTGTAAAGCTTCCTTGCAATCAATCGAAGTAGGATAAAAAAATAACATTCTCATAATATAAATAACAGAATGAAATCATAAATGTATTGAAACCACAAATTTAATATTTAATTAATAGAAAGTAATTAATTATGAGGAGTCACTAAATATGGTAAATACTATTTAATAAGGTCATAAAAAGATACCAATGTAGTTTATAACAAAAAATCAAAATAACAAAAAATCATATATTTTGATTGTACGTAATTACTTATTAATCTTGTGATTTCAATAAATTTTTGCTAAATTTTAGAAAAATTTGATTAGAAAAACCCACTATAAAAATTTCCAAAAAATCCAACAAGAAACAACTCCCAACCTAAAAACCATATACTAAAGCTACACCAAGATACAAGGTAACAACAGAAGGCTAGAAAATCATTTAATGAAAGTCTACAAATCATTTATAAATGACCAGAAATCTCCCTGTCCTATAAGGGAGGGATGCCATTACCTGTGTGCCCTCCCCTCCACCTCGCCTACACCCATGTGAACCGTAGGTGCCATCATATGACACGTGTTCGACATGGACTGTTGCATGTTTGGCAGTGTGTCAAGGTTTCAAAACTCGTTTGGGCACCTTCTGTAGTGTTGTTTCCGCCTCATTTCCATGATGTGTGGTTTGCTTCTTGTTTTTCTGTTCGGGTCTGGTTGTTGGGCGAAGCCGTCCGCCAACGATGGCACGGGACAACTCTAGTACCTGCGCGTTTCGTCTGCCATTGTTTGTTGATACTCATCCAGGGTTGGAACAGGGTTTTCGTTGTTCTTGTGGTTTTCTGCCTACAATTGTTGGTCATTCTGGACCGCCGGTGGTTTAGGGTTTCCTTAGTGGTTGTTTAATCCACGCTATTTGTTGTTTGGGATGGAGCCAGTATCAATTTCAGCCAGTTCGAGGTCAAAGGTTGCATTTACAAGTAACTTTAGGTTTTTGTTGTTTTTGTTTGGTTTTTTTGGTTTTTTTGTTCTCCATTTGCTAATTTCTAACTTGTTGCAGGGGTGGTGAGATCTGGAGAAGGTCTGGCAAAGGTGTGGTGAGCTCTAAACTTGGACATGGCTTCTATCCGGTAGGATTTTAATCCTACCAGCCATTTCTGATGTGTTTTCCAACACAAAACACCTTATTGGAATTTTTGTTAACTTTTCACTTGGAGTTAATCTCAGGTTTTGAGTTTTGTAGGTTAGGGGTTTTGTTGTGAGGGTTTAGGGTTTTGCAGGGTTCCCATCATGTCTCCTCACTCTCATTTACACACTCTAGGTTTCCAAGTGAGCTCTGCAACCCTCTTTGTTTCCTGATTTACCTTCCACTTTTCATGATCTAAGCATTGGCCTCTATTTGAGGAGGCTTTTAGAGTTATGATGGTTTCCAAGTATTTTTCACAGGTAAAGTTTACCTCAATTTTATTTTGTTCACCTTAGAACCTCTCGAGCGAGTTTTATTTTAACAATCTCTATTTTGGGGGTCTTTAAGTTCGAATCTTTATCATTCGAAGTGTTCTCTCGATAAGGGTTCATTTAGCAAGGCAGGTTTCTTTTCCATTTTCAATCTTGGTTAGCATTCAAGTTTTTGTTCATTCTCTTCTACTATTTAAAGCAAAGATCCTCCAGCTTACAGTGCTTTAAGATGGATTTTTTTTCAGAAAAGCATCCCTAGTTGGGAGGCTTCTTACGTGGAGCTGTCGTTTTTGAATATCAGCGTAATGAAAGTTTACTGTGGTTATTGTTAATTACCTACCGGTTTTTATATGAATGTTGTTATAATATATAGGAGTTTTTATCATGAGGGTGAAAGATGTTCTTTCTTGGCATTTGAAATTAAGTGATTGAAATCCAGTGGAGTGGATAACACTTTATTGTGAATTCACATATCTCGGTTATCATTCAGGTTTTTGTTCATTCTCTTCTACTATTTACAAGTTCTTTTGAATACATATATGTGAATTCTTGCACTTCTAGTCACAACTAGGTTAATAACACTTCTAGATGGCGTGGAATTAAATTATATCTATAGTTATATACAACCTTATCACCTTATGGAGTCAAGGTTATCACCTTATGGATGTGTTTGATAGTTAAGATATTTTACAGAAGTATGTGCTTGTAGGTAAAATTACTTAGATCTAGGTTATTCTTTCACAGTTGAAAAATTGCTTACAGTGGCCTGCTTTCTATCATCCTTCTTGACTGCAATGAATAATTAGATCTGAAGCATATTGCTACTATGACTTAGTAAATACCATAAGACAATAATAATAAGCCTAAGACCATTGCACATTGACCATAAGAGGCTAATAAAGTCATATGTTTTTCTATTGGTGACTTTCCAAGTGTTTTTCTAAGGTCTGGTATATGTTTTCTGATATCTGAAATATGCTTTTTGAGATCTGGTGTACTTGTTTCAGTAGGAAGAAATCATTTTGCTAAGATTTAATATCCATAAGAAATCACTTATCAGTCTTGGGAGCATCATTTTGAAGCTAACGGTGAAGTATTAATTGATTTATTTTGTGAAATATTGTTCATCTTTGCAGTGGAAAAAGAAGCCCCAAGACATAATATGAATTGACATAACAATTTTAAAAGGGGAATAAGTATCTAGGTTATCATTGTAGCATCTTTTGTGGACTGATATCATCTCTCTTAAAAATTTCAGAGGTTGGTGTGTTTTTTGAGCCATTGGTTTCAGGTCTAACTATTATGTTTGCATCCATTGGGTGGCAGACTTCATTGGTTTCTCTTTTTGTCTTTCGTATTCGAGCATTGCATGATCTCATCTCATTGCAAAACATTACATTGACATTCTGATTTGTATTTTTCACATAACACAACATGTTCTAGCTACTCTTCAGGAATATTAACTCTTGCATAATATATCCTTCCTATACTTATCATCATTCCTTACAAAATTGTTGCATTATTAAAGTAGAGAAGGAATCTCATAGAATTCAGATCTAAAATTAACATAAAGGTGACTTTTGTGCATGGCTTTTAGTTTCTAAATTAGTTACTTTTAGTTGAAGGTTGCTAACATTTACTTTTCCTTCCACACCATCGTCTTGGAGATAGGCTTGTGGATGTGAATGAACTTAGTAAGCATGTCGATTAGTGATTTTGAGATTGTGTGGATGTGAATGATTGCTTCAGCTTTCCTCATCATTTGAAAAGATTTATAGATCCCAAGCAGTCCAGTAGGTATTTGTCCTCTTTAATCTGTCTTTTATCGAGGCAGAGGTCAAATTATAGTAAGGGACCTAGCAGGATATGAGACATGGAACATAACTGGATGGTTTCTTCTTGTTGATGATTACTTCCTCATCATCTAAAAGAACTGCTAGATACGAAGCATTTTAGGCATCATCACCCCTATCTTCCTTTTCAGTTTCCCTTGATGTTGTTGCAATGGACCATGGCACTATCGATGTGTATGAAGGATCACATCCACATATCCTCCCTCTCATTATCTTAGCTCTAGATGTTGTAGGTAAGCTTACTTAGATCTAGGTTATTCTTTCAAAGTTGAAATACTGCTTACAGTGGCCTGCTTTCTATCATCCTTCTTGATTGCAATGAATAATTAGATCTGAATCATATTGCTACTGTGACTTAATAAATACCATAAGACAATAATAATAAGCCTAAGGCCATTTCACATTGAGCATAAGAGACTAATAAAGTCGTATGTTTTTGTGTTGGTGACTTTCCAAGTGTTTTTCTAAGGTCTGGTATATGTTTTCTGATATCTAAAATATGCTTTTCGAGATCTAGTGTACTTGTTTAAGTAAGAAGAAATCAATTTGCTAAGGTTTAATATCGATAAGAAATCACTTATCAGTCCTGGGAGCATCATTTTGAAGCTAATGGTGAAGTATTAAGTGATTTATTTTGTGAAATATTGTTCATCTTTGCAGTGGAAAAAGAAGCCCCAAGACATAATATAAATTGACATAACAATTTCAAAAGGGGGATAAGTATCTAAGTTATCATTGTAGCATCTTTTGTGGACTGATATCATCTCTCTTAAATATTTCAGAGGTTGGGGTGTTTTTTGAGCCATTAGTTTTAGGTCTAACTATTATGTTTGCATCCATTGCGTGGCAGACTTCATTGGTTTCTCTTTTTGTCTTTCTTATTTGAGCATTGCATGTTTGCATCTCATCTCATTGGAAAAAATTACATTGACATTCTAATTTGTATTTTTCATATAACACAACATGTTCTAGCTACTCTTCCACTGTAATAAATAGTCTTTCAATGTTAAAAATCAATTTTTTATAAACATTTGTGCTTAGCTCGCAAATAAAACTGCTTTACAACCAACCAAGCTGTTGTTGGCTTTGCAATGTAGTGAATGCATAGAAGCATAATGTTGTTAGCATTTCAAAACAATAAAACAACATAGGTTGTAAGCCAAAATGTTTCTGTGACAAGAAAAAGACACAATCCATCCAAAATCCACATCATAATGTGGTTACAACCAAAAACATATGACACCCCTATTCTTTATGACCCTGAGAATCTTGTAAGATTTCTACATTATAATAGACTATAGATGTTCCTTCTAAAATGGATTTTGGCTACAATATCGCACACATTATGAAATAAAACAACATAGGTTGTAAGCGAAAATGTTTCTGTGACAAGAAAAAGATACAATCCATCCAAAATCCACATTATAATGTGGTTACAACCAAAAACATATGACACCCCTATTCTTTATGGCCCTGAGAATCTTGAGTGCCAAAACTCCCCAAGTTACCTTCTTGAGCTAGGTAGGTTGGCCTACCTGTCAAGGCTTGATTAGGAAATGGTTGATTGTTGCCATATGATTGACTCCAATTTGAAACATCCAACCATGGAGGTATTGAGTACCCATACCTCACATTTGCACTACTGACCCCTGCATTAAGTGGAGGTGTGTAATGAACATACATAGAATTGACACCAACTCTGGTAGGAATAAGGCAAGTGGGTAAACCCTCAGTTTGATAGTGAGGCACTTGAATGCTTATGATATCTTGGAATAATGGTGTATTATCTGCAATGGAGTCCAATGAGTTTGAAATAATCCTGGTTTCATGAGCTATTCTTGTACCATTGTCAACCATATTGATCATCCCTTGTTCCTTTTCAAGCATTTTTTGCGCCTTTCTTTTTTCATTTTCCTGTCTTTCCATTTGTTTTTGTTGGTCCTTAACAAGCTTTATCTCTTTCAATCCTTTCATCTACTCGACGTTGCGCTGCAACAATCCTTGCTGCCTTCTTCTCCTTGACTGGATCCTTCTTTTTCTATTTTAATTCTTGCATTTCAAATTTCTTTTTTTCATACTCAACTAACAGGTTTATATAGTCCTTTTAGGTGAGTAACTGTGAGCTTTGGCCCAGACGAAGACTATCCGGTGCACCTTGCTTTTTTTCATTGATACTCTCTACTGGTAGCTTTAGGAACCAGCCAAGTGTCTTCTCCACCCCTCCCACCCGCATGTCCTTTCTTGGTGCTTCCCTTTCAGTATCTGCTGGAACTGATTGAACTATATCATTATCTGCATTTGATGCCTCATTATGTGCTTCATATTTTTCCATTGATCTATTGTCCACAAAAAAATGAACAATTTCATTGTTCAATTCTGCTGGTTGTGAGGGCATGTTCATGCTTTATTCATTGGTTGCTGAAAGACTATGTGCATTTATATTAATCATTGCTTCTGCTAGCCATGAAGGTGGGGTTACATGACTTGGAAAGGTCAATTGGTCATTATCAACTGCATGTTCAACAACGTCATTAACAATATCAGCGACAGGAGTTTCATGTTCTTGAGTTATTGGAACGATCTCCATGTTACTGTGAATTTGTTCATGGTTATATTGTGTTTCACATACAGTTTCATCATCTTCAGCATATAAGTGTCCTTGAGATAGGGAAATCATATTACCAGTTGCAACAAAATCATCTTGGTCATCTACTTCTTGCACTTCAACACCTGTTTGGGCATTCTCTTCTTCGTGACCATCCACATGAAACGCATGGCTACAACCAGTATCATGCATAAGAGCATCATAGTTCAGTGGCCAGATTCCTGTCCTCCTAAAGCTAGCCTTGATATTTGATGGTGTCAAATCCCTTTTAAAAGCTTTACTTGCAAGCTCTGTTAGCTCGAACCTTTTCACCTCAACCCTTGGATTCTTTGCTATCCATGCAACGCGCTCCGACCTAAAATAATTCTTGAAAGGGCCAAACACACTAACATCAAGGGGTTGCAATCTGTGAGTGGTATGAGCAGGCAATGTCAACACATCGATACCTAAATTGTTTGCTTCCTCAATTGTTTGTACAGCCATGTGGCTCCCGTGGCCATCTAATATCAATAGGTGTCTGTTATTAGGCAAGATGCCACCTGGTACCGATGCAGCAAAGTGAAAACGACAACTTAAAAATAGTTCTTTAGTCATCAATGCATGGGGATGTGTAGCCATGCATGCACTTGGTTCACAGTTTTGTATATAGTTTTCCAGTTGATTTTTACCTTTTGAATAGATAAAATCCTCGGATTGAGGTACCAATTGCATTGACACAACATAAAATAGTTATCCACTCCCTACTCTTAGGCAAAATATTTGGCACATTTTGGCTCCCTCTCCTAGCAATTACCCGCATGCCACAATTCCTCCCTACCTGTAAACCTGTTTCATCACAGTTCCATATATGGTCTGCTCCATAAGAATTTTTGTCATAAGCACTAGAAAGTGTGTCATAGAAATTTTGCACAACTGCAGGGTGCAAATTTAATGATCTGTCTCTGTCAAGGCCCTCAGCAGTATGCAATACAAGTTCTGGATGCATTTTTTTAAACCCAAACCACCATGATTTACTAGGAAATGCATCTTTGAATGGGTTTGGACTCCCTTAACAGATTTGAGCAACTGTGGATTTGAGTTGTATCAACTCTAGTCCATGTCCCAATTGGGCCATCTCTTTACAC
Organism: Pinus tabuliformis; assembly: GCA_031772625.1. Classification (NCBI taxonomy): domain Eukaryota; kingdom Viridiplantae; phylum Streptophyta; class Pinopsida; order Pinales; family Pinaceae; genus Pinus; species Pinus tabuliformis. The sequence continues at coordinate 334,860,828 of CM062820.1, forward strand.
CACTCAACCACCTCGGCCTCCTCCTCCTTAGTCATAACTGTAAGAGGCCCTCTACGTTCTGTAAGAGTCACTCCATTTATCTAATAATGTATTGATGAGGGAGGAATATCATGTTTTATTGTAGATGCCTGAACTGAGTATCCATTAAACTCTATGCCGTCAATTGCAATTAACATTTGTTCTTTTTTCCATCCTCTTATAGCACTGATCTTTTTAGTTGAACTTGCCCCTTGGACTGTTGTTGACTGTGGTTTGTGGTTGATGGTGTGTTAACATCAGATGTCATCACATGGTCATCCTCAACAATGTTCCTTGGGGCATTGTTGACATTGACATCAGTTATCCTATCCTCATCAGACAATGTGCATTGCAGTTGCGCACCCCTTGTCACTCTCCTGCCACTTCTCCTTGTACGAGCAACATAACTTCCTTTTGCCATAGATGCAACAACCTGTAAAATTATTACATGCATGTAGACATTAGAATATTTGTAAATTATGCTTTCATTACAAGGAAAAAATACTTCTGCTTTATTACAAGAAATTATCAACATGTATGTTAGTATCCTTGAAAAATCAAATATACATAATCATTTTGTCGTATGTCTTCAAAATTATCAGTGATTGTTGTTTTGATAACTTGTCTTTACACTTAAAATAGCATGACTGTATTGATTGGTTTTGTTATGCATTTCCCAGCAGAGCTCTTGCTCGGTTTGACTATTAAAATATTGTTTTGTTGTTTTGTTGTTTTCTGTAAGGATGCACTTCTCCAGAAATGGATCTTTGGCTTTCAAGGATATATCATTGGCCAAACCAAGCATGGTATTTAATTCGACCAAGGCTCCAACTCGAGACCCCCTGAAGAACTCTTGATCACAACTTTGCCACCATAACAAATTTTTTCCTCATGTCACTTACAGTTGAAGTTTCTAGTCATGTAAAAATTCATTTCAACTACAACTCTTATTTGCATCCTGTCTACATATATAAGAGGCTAGTTGTGCCTTCTTTGTGGCCCTTCCTTCTAATAGGTTTCCCCTTGTGTACAACAACCTTCCAATAGGGCCCTTCCACTGCTTCTTGTTTATGCTACCATTAGTCTTGATGATGTTTATTGCTGGCCTCATACAAGGTTTTCGGTTACAGAAACGAGCCCCGAGATTTGCCTGGTAACTTCAATTTTATTTTCCTGATCGACATATTTATGGGATATTGCTAAGTAGTAGTCATTTGATTATGCTTTTCAAGTAATCTCTCTTAGGAATTGAAGGAGGGATAGACCTATAACTATCAACGAATGGAATGAATGAAGAACATCTATGCTCTGTACACTGTTATCATAGGATGGATGGAAGGAGGGAGATACTATCACTATAAATGAATGAGGGATATACGAATGGTTACACAGCTACAAAGTGGGGATGGATTCTCAGCCCCTCCCGAACAAATGAGAGGATACATTGTTGGTGGCCACAACCCCTATGAGTGGAGGTCCATATCTGTGTGCTAGGATACTAATTCGTATGCGAGGAATGCATTTCATAGTGATAGCCCGAGTGATAGCTACATATGATGAGGTGAGGGGCCTCGATTCTTATTGATTCCGATCATTCATAATACCAATCATAGATTCTAATGACTAGTGCCTCAGGATGGATCATCATTATAAATGTTGTTCTGGGTACTCTATTTGAATTAGAACATAGTAATGTACCTCAATTATAGCAAGGAAATACTTACACCAGTAATTTTACTTTACCCATAATGTAAAAGTCAATTCAAATACCTTAAGCAACTTATGCATAGAACAATATTTTCCTTACTATATGTTTTCATCTTATAACTTGGTTCCGCTTAACAGTCTTTTCCTTACTATCTATTTTTGTCATATCCTTGTGGTTATATCTCGGTGCTCCTTAACAATATTTTCCTTACAGTCTGTTTTCGTCTGATCCTCCTGGATATATGTCGGCTCTTCTTAAGTAGTAGTCATTTGATTATGCTTTTCAATAAAATCTTGCCGGGCACATCAATACGTCTATAAGTCTGAACATAGAAATAGAAATAGGTGAATTGTGAAATAGAATTGTAGGCTGTGTGTTTATTTTCATGAAAGTGAAACTGAATCTGTAAGAAGGTGAATTGTGAAAAAAAAACTATAGGCTTTGTTTTGATTTTCATGAAAGTGAAACTGAATCTGTAAGAACTCTGATAAATGAAAATAGAACTGTAAGAAAAATGTGTTGTAATTGATATAACTAACCTGGATATACTGGCAACTATTTTGTGATGATCTGTCTTCAAGGTTGTTGAATAGTTTGAAAGAATAAAATGCAACTTCAACAGTGGTTGAACTTCTTTTATAGTTTTTGGCACTTGAATTTAATTGGTGGACATGGATGGACATGGATTGCAATGGCTTCATTTTGAATGTGTGGTCTGGATTTAATTTGATGTGATCTAATGGTTGGGAATTTGTAATTTGTTGATCCATGTGCTTTGATTTGTTTCAATGAGAAATAAAGTGAGTTGGTTGTCATTTATTGTAGTTATTGGGTTGGGTGTTATTTATTGAACAAAGTGGGCTTAAAGGTTATTAGGTTGGGTGTCATTTATTGAACATAGGGGGTTTAGTTGTTGAAAAACGCAGCAGTTATGGCTGACATACATTCCCTTTTATTATGTGCAGGTATGGATATTTATTTGGGATACAAAGCTTTAGTTCTGCTGAGTGGGGGTTGAAGTGACTGCTACTTTGTACTTCTGGAATAGATCATTTTGGAAGCATTTATGGTTTTATCTGTTTTCTAGTTGGGTCAATATGGTTTGCACTCTTAAGTATTAAGATACTATTTATGGACAGTTGTGGGCCTAGTCAATGTATTGGTAAATTTTGGACATAAATTAATACTTATTTATGCTTAATGTTATTTATCTTTGTTTAAATATTGGTTGCAAAAGTCTCAATTTCTAGTGGTTTGGTGGCACCAGTACTATATCAATTACTGGTCCCTACACAACATTAGGAATCTCTCCCCTACTCTTATAAAACACATTTCATGAGAAAAGATAAAGCAATGGATAGGCGGCTACCCGTATACTTGGAGGATCGAGAAGACGGTTTGCAACAATGTGAGCAAAAGCGCAATTATTGCCCCCGCAAAAGTTTCAGTCATTGAAGGAAGGGGTACAATCAAGAGTGTTATTATTGAATGACAAACATTGAAGCCATAAAACCAGAAACAAAATTTAAATATACATATGAAAATCTTCAAAACATTTGTGCAACCAAACTCATTTTTGATATTTTTAATCCCATAATAAAAAATCTTCTTGAACAGAAGGAGTGACAACAAACTCGTGATAATTGTAAACATTGGCCCATGAATGTTACAACTCCAAAAATAAAAAAGATACATTTACAGATAAATAAGACGTAAGACACACATATATTGACATTTCTATTTTCTGAAATTTGGTAAACCTTATTTCCATTTTGAAACATTTTATGTTTACCTGGTCCACATAACTCATATCTTAACATTGGAACCATCACAATTTGGTTGTCGAAGTAATTAGAAGTAAGGGTTTTTTCATAAATGAGTTCCATTTTATTTGGGTAAAATTCCACATTCTATAAAAATAAGTGTATATCTTTATACAGAATTGATACGAATAAGGGAGGAAGGAAGGATGGAGCTCTGATCAGCTACAGAGATGGAATTCGATTAGGTTATAGGGTTTTTATCTCATTGCGGCTGCAGTTATCTCTACCCTGCCACGATCTGTGTGGCGATCTCGCGTGACGGTGTGCCGCATATTCCATCGATTGTGTTCAGTGTTCCCTACGATCGTTACTACCGTTCTGTTTTTTTTTGCAGTATTTGTCGGAGATGGAGGAAGATGATGTTGACTACTCAGAGGATCCTTTCCCCTATGAGCCCATTTGGACATACCCTAGCTCTTAGCTAGATGTTTCGTTTTCTGGGTCCCCATGTCATCCTCTTTTGTTGTGGTTGGGACCACCACCTGTCCACTTGGACCCTGGTACCTCAGTGCCCTACTTGCCATTTTCATCTCTCTCAATCTCATTGTCGGGTCTCGATAGTCCTTCCTTCTCTCCAACCACCTTACAATTTCTTGCCTCCTGAATTTCTCCATCCCCATCTTTCAACCTTCCACTCCCTAATCCACCCATCTTGTCGTCCGATATTGCCCATCCCTCATCTGGGGTTATCGAAACTGGGATCAATCCCCTTCCTCTCAACTCAGCTTCATCATCATTACCGACCTCTCTTGATGTACCTAGGCAACCATCCCTTTCATCCAGTTGTTTCATTTCCTCAAACAGAAACCTTAGGTTAGAGGAGGCTCTCTCAGATAATCAAGACCCCCTCTAGGATCATCCAACGACCCCTCATTTGGGCAAGGCTACAAGAACAAAGTGCGTCAAAGCCTTACACAGGGACTTGTCCTTCTGTTTCAGTGAAGGAGTATAAATGGGCGACGTTGTGGATACGATGAACAAGGTTGTGGTGGGAAGGGTCAAAGGAAGGTCTTACTCGGCTGCCCGACTTTGTCTTTGGGTCACTGAGATTTGGGGTAACATCCTAAGTGAACTCTCGCCTATTACCACTCTCTCTCGAGGTTGGTTCTCTCTAAGCTTTCTAAGGGAGGATTATACATCATGGATCCTCTTATGGTATTGCCACATAGAACTACCTCACGTGCTGCTTAAGAAATGGAGTGCTCTATTTGACCCCGAGCAGGAGCAATTGAGTGTTGGACCGCTTTGGGTTCATCTCCCTGGAATTCCCCTGCATTTATCATCTAATGATATTTTCACTCACATTGGGAATGCATTGGGCACATTCCTGGATTATGATAAATCTTTCATTACCTCTGGCAACAAATCGTTGGCATGCATCTTGGTATACCTAGACACCAGAGAAGGATTGGAGGAGAAAATCACTCTTTAGTGGAAAATATTCACCCGCATTCAAATTATGGATTATGAAGGGGTGTCATTCAGATGTAGGAGGTGTCACATGGTCAACCATCTTTATAAATAATGCCCATTGGTCACTCTTGCCTCCTCCCCCGTCAAAGACACAGATGGTGTCAGCCCTACGGCATAAGCACCTGTGAATGAGCAGCCTCCTCATTCCTCTTTTTCGAAGCCACCGGGGCGCAGTTCTACATAGACGACTTCATCGACCACCCCCCAGCCTCCTTCACCTCCCATGATGAGATATCGAGCCACTGTTGCGGCCGCCCTTTCTACAGGTATTTTTTCACCTTTTTGCTCTGCATCTCGTTTATCATTATCTACTTATACACCTTGATTTCATGTTTCATTTGCATCCATTTCATGCATATCCACCATTTCTCTTACTTGCCCACTGAACCCGCCTCCCCCATCCTATACTACCACCTCACCATCTATTCCTAGGCTGACCACTTCTCCTCCCTCTCCTGGCGCATCAATATCCTCCTGCCACTCTCACCCCGACAATCTTCGCTCTCAGGGGAAACACCCCTCTAAGATATATGGTATCGACCTGGTCTTCCCCTCCCAAGATCTCCAAGCCTCCAAGGGGTCGACATTCCTACATTTCTAAATCCATTATTCAAGCAAGGGTGGATGCAATTCAGGGTAAGAAATCTATAGTCGATAAGGTTCTTAGATCATTAGACACCTTCCCCCAGCCTCCCCCATGAAGTGGCTCTCTTTCAACTGCAGAGGATTGGCTAGCCCAGCCAAAAAACAAGCCCTCAAAAGACTTCATGATTTTGAGTAGATCGATATTATATATCTTCAAGAAACCCTAGGATTGGTCGAGCAGGTCATCTCTGTGATGAACTCCCTAAAGTTGGGATGGACCTTCCATGTTGTGGATGTCAGTGCATGATCTGGGGGAATCACACTTGGCATCAACCTCCGCATTATTAAGCTTATTTCATCTTGGGGGGCTGACTATATTGGTATGTATATATACTCCTTGGATTTGGACCTAGATTTCAGAATTATCAATGTTTATGCTCCATGTCATAACAGGGAGGATTTTTTGATTCACCTTCTGCACTTATCTCTCACAAACTCCGAAAATCTTATTCTAGGAGGGGATCTCAATTTCTCAATTGGACATGCGTAATCTTGGGGACATAATGCCTAGTTGGACCCCCTCTTGGACACCATGGAGCATCTTTTGGAGTAACACAATCTGGTAGATATCCCTATGAATAAGTTGCAGTTGACTTGGCGTAACAGAAGGAATGGAGAGGCATCACTGACTAGAAGACTGGATTTCTTCTTAATCAAGGAGAACTTAGTAATGGCCTTGATAAATTTCTGTCAGAGGGTGGGATCTAGAGGCATTTCTGAACACTCCCCTATTTTTTTGGAGTTGTTGGGACCCTTTCAGAAACTAAGAGCGCCCTTTAAATTCAACTCTAGTTGGTTGATGGACCCTAATTAAATCAAATTCATAACCAAATACTGGCGGGCACACCCTCCTGCCCTGGGGAGGTCTATATTAGAAGTTTTTTGTCACAATCTGAATGACCTAAAGAGATTATCTATACGATGGGCTAAAAATAAAAGATATTGGGACGAGCAGACTCTAATGCTTCTTGAAAACAAGCTGGGAAATTCGATGGCTGAGAACGGGAGGGGATTCTCCTCTCCAGAAGCTAGAAACTCCCACATAGACCTAGAGGTGCAGCAATCCAAAATTCTTAAAAAATGAGAGGAGACTTGGCGCCTTAGAAGTAGGTTTATCTGGTTACAGGCAGGGGATGACAACACCAAATTCTTCCACAATTTTGTGGATGGGAGACGATCAATTAATACTATTTGGCATATGCCTAATAAGGATGGCCAACCTATTCACACTTTTCACCAACTGGCTCATATTGGTACAAACCACTTCCAACATCGTTTCAAGGCTCCTCTTGGGGCCACTCTAGCTGAAATCGTTAGAGTTGCTAGATTATTTCCTCGATTTGTTGATCAGGATTTGGAAGCTAATCTCGTCAATCCTCTTACAATGAAGGGACTGGAAAGCACCCTCAAATGGTTTAGAAAGGATAAAAATCCTTGGCCTAGATGGATGGTCTTTCAAATTTGGCTTTTTTCGATATCATTGGCCAGGACCTACTTAAGGTTATGGAGGAATGCAAATCATGTGGTCAAATTTATGAGGCCTTCAATTACACCTTCATTACCCTCATCCTCAAAGTCGACTCTCCACTATCTTTCAATGATTTCAGGTCTATCTCCCTTAGCAATTGCCTCTATAATATTATTGCCAAAATCATCACCAATCAGCTAAAGCCCATTCTCTCTACCCACATCTCATATAAACAATTTGCCTTTCTGCATAACAGACAAATTCATGAGGCCATTGGCACCACAGAGGAGGTCCTCCACTCCATTATGACTAGGCATTTAAAAGCCTCTATTCTCAAGATTGATCTCTTTAAGGATTTTGTTCATGTCAGTTGGTTATATATAAGACTTCTTTGAACACATTTGGGCTTCCCCCTTCCTTTCATTCACTGGATCATGTGTTGTATTACTTATGTTTCCTTCAGCGTTCTCATCAATGGCTCAACCTCTAACTTCTTCCATGCAAAGCGAGGACTCACATAGGGATGTCCCTTCTCTCCACTCCTCTTCCTCCTTGTTATGGAAGGTTTGAGAAAATTAATATTGCAGGAAAGAAGAGAAGGACGACTTCAGGGTATCAAGATTACAAACCTGAGACCATTGTATCATCTCACACCTAATTTTTGTTAATGATGTATTCATATTCCTTGGTGGGGGTATTCGAGATTTCTCTGTTTTCTCTACTATCATGTAGATCTTCTACCTTGCAACTGGCATGGAAGAAAACTAGCTTAAATCCACCATCTCCTTCACAGAATGATCTCCTCAGGAAATCCAGACTACTCTTCAGAATTTCCCTTTTTAGAGACTTTATTTGGAAGATGGGCTCAAATATTTTGGATTATGCATCAAACCACACAGTTATAGGATTGTGGATTGGATTTGGCATGTGGCCAAGTTGGAAAAAAGACTACATAACTAGACTCACAAGTTCTTATCCAGAGCAGGGCATTTAGTCCTTATCAAATCGGTCATAGAGGCAACCCCCATATATTGGATGTCCTTGGCTTGGATACCCAAAGGAATACTATCTCGAATACAAAAAATCTATTGTAGATTCTTGTGGAATGAGTTCAAGGAGGGGATACCTTTTGCTTGGTTGGGCTGGAGTCACCTTTCCCTTCCAAATAAATGTTGGGTGTGGAACCTGATTATCTTCTTTATTCAGAGGTATCACTACATTGGACCCCAATTCAATGTGGCGGCAATGCCACCTGTAATATTTACACTGCAGGGGGGGTCTACGGGGGGTGGCTGCAACCTTTGGGAGCCCCCACCCTAGAGAGGGGATCAGGGGCAATGCCACCGAAGCTAAAAATAGATGTAAAATTGCCTTGTAAAATGTTGTAATTTCGTAGTCAATCTGAGCCATTCATTAGGCGGAGATCTGATGATAGAAGTTATGTTTAATTTAGGGTTTTTTCCCTAGAAGGCAACCCCTCGCTATATATGATGGAATTATATTGCATCTATGTAAATATTTATTCTAAACGAGAAGAGAGAGAAGATTGAGTGGGAGAGAAGATGGAATTACAGCGGATTTGATGTAGGTTGTATCTCTTCAGTTTTCTAGATAATATAAAAGGAAGGACTAGATGTTTCTCCATGGACATAGCCCAAATTGGGTGAACCACGTATATCTGTGTCTCTCGTGTTTTATGTGTTTTCTGTGTTTATATTTCAGCAATATATTTTATGTGTTCCATTGCACTGTAATATATAATTTTCTAACAATAAATGGGGTGGCTATGGATTGAAGGACCTACCCTCCTTTGCACATGCTCTTGCTTCCAAGATGGGTTAGCATATTCTCACGAAACACAACCTCTGGACTAATGTGGTCCATCACAAATACATCTGGCGTCTTCATATTATGTATTGGATCCGACTCCTGTCCTGGCACAGAGGTGGTATTTCATTGATTTGGAGAGTTTTCTCTGCACCCTTCCTACTATTAGAGATGGCCTTGTATGGCATATTAAATCTAACATATCAATGTGCATTGGAATGGACCCTTGGACAAGATGCGGCAGCATGCACAGGTTGCCTCCTAATCTTATCAATTTCTTAAATGATCGAGGCATCAACTTAATTACCCATATTGTCGATTCAGAGAATTCCACCTTTTTTGCACAATCTCGGAAATCAGCTAATCTTCTGGGAATCCCAGTCCAATGGCAACAGGATTGGGTGGGATATATCTCCTCTTTAACTGAATCACATGTTCGTATCTCGGAGGATGAATATGAACTCATTTTGGCACCCGTATCACATGGAATATACTCTCTAATAGAAGACTATTATTTATGTTTTACACAAGCCACCTGAGTTGGCTGGTTGGTGGCGCTCCCTTTGGATGCTCAAATCCCCTCCATGTACCAGTCTATTTATGTGGAATGTTCTTATGAACAAATCTCCTACTGGGGAAAATCTGAAGAAAAGGTCTATTCATGGACCCTCTTGGTGCATTCTCTGTCATCAAGATGAAGAATCAAATGAACACCTCTTTCTTATCTTCCATGCTGTTATCAATTTATGGGAACAAGTTCTCTCCTCATAGGCTATAACTCAGAGATGGCATGGAGACAATATATTGAATGCTTGGAATTGTTTGTGGACTAAGTCCTTGAACCTAGAAACTCACAACCTTCCCCTTCTTATCTGTTGGTCACTTTGGTTGAATAGGGATGGAATCATCTTTAGAGATAAAGCTGTCTGGTGGCCTCTTTCTATTGCCCAGATTATAAACTCTTTCCATGAAATACCCAACGAGGAACACACTCCCCCTGTCCGTGTTTTTACACATGAAGATATAGACTGAAATCATCTCTGGGCATACTTTGACTAACTTGCACAAGATCAAGGATGTGGGGGGGTGTACTTTTTCATCTATTTGACAGTCATATTTACCATGTCCAGATGGGCCTAGGGGCTGGAATTAACAACTATGTTGAACTCATCACTCTCAGACACTTTCTTCGTTTTTCTCTGTATCATGATTGCAGACACCTTTAGATTTTTGGGGACTCCAAAACTATTATAAATTGGTTCAATAACACAAACACATTTAATGTGCACTCTCTCAGGAACATATTGGATGAAGCCATATAGTTAAAATCAAATTTTGGTTATATTTATTGTCATCATATTTACAAGGAACGTAGTCAGATTGACGACCAGTTATCCAAGGAGGTCGCGGTCCAGCCCAGGGGTCTATGGTTAGTACAGGAACAATGTGAGGGTTATCATTACCTATATTACCATCGGCCATACATAGATCAAATTTTCCAAGGGGATTATAGGCCCTAAATACTGTCTATTTTGCTGATATTTATCAGAAGTGTATTATGCTCTTTATATCCATGTATATATTTTATCTGATCAACTACAGTATGCCCTCTTGGGTGACCTTTTATATAGACATTTTTTTTAAGGCTTTGGCCTAACATTATGCATATGTATGGTTAGCATCTACAACATGTAATTTTCTCAAATTAGTAGAAAATTACGATTTTTCTTCGGGGAAAAAACTCATGTCTTAATACTTGCAGAAGTTATAGATGTCGAAGTACTACATCAAGTAGTGGGTATAATATTATCACATCTGAAAAAACAATGATTGATAGTATATAAATTAGATTTCCTTAGGCATCTCATGCTTTGGCTAGTCAACAATATTCAGGAACAAATTGGATCGAATTTCTATGAGAAAAATTGTAAGTGAATGAACTATGAAAATCAAAATATCATCGGTTACCAGTGCAATAGTTTGCTAAAAAGATAATAAGCACAAAGTTACATTTGAATCCTGATAAAAGAAAAATAGCTTATGTATTAAAATCATAATCTAACAAACAATGGTGGACAAAAAAACTCGCTTGTTGGGAAGAAACAGAATTTGGTTCCCTTTCCTGGTTGAAACCATCCATGGATGGATATAGTCCTAATTGTACTCATAAATAATAAAATGCAGCCAAAACACGCCATGGACAAATACAATTCTAATAGTACTCATAAATAATAAAATGCAGAGAAATTTAGAAACATGGATTAACAGATTTCATGGAAAATATCTAACCATCGCCAGATCATTACAACAGACGATGACAAGTCATTGAAATTTGGGGCAAACACCTTTTCCAAATGAATCTGCAAAGATACCATGGGTACACATTCGTCAAATGAAACTGCAAAGATCAACACACAAAAATAAAGTAATTTCCGTAAAAGTTTCCTAAAATAATAAATTCAAACAATAGTTGTGTTGTCATAAAAAACCTTCATATGACCCAAATATTTACATGTTTTGCATGACGTTGGGTAACAATTTGGTCACAAGTTTCTCACTTCCTTTACATCGTTCAGATCTACAACACTTCTCCTGACTAAACTGAAAGGGCAGTAAAAGATACAAAAAAAACAAAATCAAATTGAAACACTACAGGTCCTCTTGTAACCCAAGTTTAAAATTGAAATAGTTATATGGGTAAATGAGTGTAATAAAAATCTGAAAAAGGAGAAATCGAAGTCACTACACAACGCATTTAACGGAAGTGTACCAAATTTTCCATTAAAAAAGTGGAGACTTCATTTCAAACCAAACTACTAGTTAAAACAACTCACTGTAGCAATCTACTCTCAACAACAACAGATTTACCACGTCTTTCAATGCAGTACTAATCCTTTGTTATAGCTTTTCAATGAAACAGGCATTTTATACAATCTTTAACCATTTGCAAAACATTTGAACTTCTGCAAGCAAAACCTTTGTGACAAAAAAGTCGAATGAGACTTTAGAAAAAACAAACCATAAGCCTGTTCAGTAATCCTAACAAAGGTATTTGATCCTCCATGGTGAATCATTTTCTGATGCCGAAGAATAGAGTGCAATAACACTTTCTTCAGTAGAGTGGACTAGGGAGTTTGAAAAGGTAGTTATGATAAGGTTTTTGATCTAATGGTGGCAAACAATTCAATCGTCTAACATCAGATCAGATAGATCATATGAAGACAATGAAGACTCTATGGGAATTCTTCCCAAATGGAATGCCTTACGACATAAATATATAGATAGATAACTTTAAAAAAAAAAATTGAAAATATTGATTTTTTATGTGTTTATTATTTAAATTCAAATATGAAATTTGAAATATAATGGTTGTGAATATGCATCATTATTATATTGTGGAAATGGATATCTATATATATACTTCATGTTGGTAGATTTAAAATTCATGTTGTTTATGAACTTGACGGACTAGTTTCTTGAAATTTGATTAGCACATAATTGTTAAGAGAATAGCATATTTAGAGATAAACCTTTTCTTTGATTGAAAGTTTATTGTATTTAAGCTTAAAGGATACGGTATGAGCTTAATGAAAAGTTGATTTGAGTTCTTATTTTACAATAATACGAGCTTGTGATATTTTTTAGGGAGAAATTGAAGAAGGCTGAGATCACATTTTTGATGAACTGGAATTATTGCATGATTAGAAACCTAAGATGATTGTTCTGTGTGTGGAATGGAAGAGATTGTTTGATTTAGGACTTTTTGTTGAGATGTTGCTAGTTGTATGAGTAGTTATCAGTCCCGCAAAAAGTTGTGATATTTTGAGAGGGTATTAATTCTTCTTAAAAAAATGAGAGAAATAGAAATGGAAATGAAGCTTAGCTCTAGGCAAGAAATGCCATTCTGAGAGTGTAAAACTTAAGTAAAATAAACAAGATTACTCATAGTTTGAGAAATGTAAGGTTTTCATAGCTTTGCTTAAGGTTTTCTTATATGTATTAATGTTAATAAATAAGGCAAGAAACAAAATATAGTTATTGAATATAAATCATGAGTAATTGGGAAATGGGTGTTGATATAATGTTATAGATAACCTATTTTACGAGATGTCTTGGATTGGAAGATTGCAAATTGATATGTTGCAATGAAATTTGTCTAAACCAAGATTGAATTTGTTCTTAAGTAATGAAAGTAAATAACATAAATGGTGTGGATTCCAAGGAAAAGTCAGTGGTACAAAGTAAGGGTATTTTCCTCTTTACCCTCATAAGTTAAAATAATTGTGTTTTGATCTTCAAATTGTTTTCATTCTTAAGATTAAAAATCTATTAAAAATAATAATTGGTTAATAATATTTTTGATTGCATACATGTCTTGTGAAATGAAAAGCGTAAACTTAGAGTAGTTCATTACTTATATGACATCATGTTTTGGTAACTATTGACATGCAATTATATATGTATTATTTTCTACCTCTTGTCATGCAAATTTGATTATATGATTTGATGGACCATCAATGTTGTGATAAAACTAATTTGGGAGTTATTAATAACTTGGCAAGATTAATACTATAGAACCAAAAGGATGACACATGAAGGACTAATGCAGACTATGAAAAGAAAAACATGCGGAATGTCAAGTTATTATAGATAACTTAAAGATATGCAATATCAACTACATAAAATATGGTATTATAAATTGTATGGCTAGTTTTGATATAGAAATATTTGGCATTTTATATATTGAAACATATCTAATATAATATGGATATATTAGCGATTTGATTAAGAATGATATGTTTTAGCTTTCATGGAAATGCTTCCAGTTTAACAAAACATTGACTTATGAATTGGCATGAGAAAAATATATCAACTACTTATGCATAAGATTAGCATATTATTGATAAGAGAATAAAAAAAAAAGAGAACCAAGGTTCTAATAACCATAGGAAAACTTCAGGCCAAGTTTATCCCAAGATGGGGAGTATGTAGTGTCCCTTTTGGGTTAGTTAGTTTTGGTGACACATAGAGAGGGTGATTTTGTGGAGAATAACCAAGTGTATATCATATCTATCCCTATCAATGACATAATTTTTGCACACTTCAAATACCATGTGAGTTCAATTAATTCCAAATGGGTTGTGTTTCAAGCTATTGGATTCTACAATACTAATTCATACATTAGTTAATGTTAGAAATCACTTAATTAATGGCATTATGTATACCGAAAATAAAAGTTGTCATTCCATATTCAAGATGGGATTCACCCTCTATAATCATATGGAGGATTAAAGTCTCTCTCCACATCGATATCCTTCCAACATGTTTTTAGAGAACATAATTATGAGGTTGAATTTTTATCTAAGCGTGCTTTGCTTCTGTTGCCAGGGCAGATGCACTTTGAACTCTTTTTGGAGGGGTTGTCTAAAGTCATGGTTTTTTCGTGATTTAGTAAGACTTCCTTTTGTCTTTGTTTTTATAGGTACCTGCATGCAGCTGTCTCTCTGTTGGGTTTATCCATTTTTCTTTTTTGAAACTCTCTCTATTCTTGGATCCAAATGGAAATTCGAAGTGCAAAGTTCCTTTGATATCAAATGAATATTGTCTTAGAAGTTTCAAGGAGGTCTTTTTTTCTATGATATCTATGTAGCAACACTAACAAATATACTGTAAGATATTTATATATCAATTTGTTTAGATGCAGTGGTGGATGAGATCGTTTTGTAGAAGAGGTGGTGATCATGTGTTTCATGCGCAAGAGATATGATATTGCCCTCATACATCATCTTCATTGATTCAATTTGAGACGACTGTACCAGGACAGTGTCATTTATATGTGCATGAAGACTCGTAGAACTCTATACCATTCAAGTAAGCATTTTGAAGGAGACCATATCCTTAGATCTACCAGTACGTTTCCTACTTCTTTGGATTATCGTTGAATGGATTTTCTGTGGACTTGGAGTAATAGATTTGTTAGTTTCCTTAGTCGGATGTTTCTTACATTGAATTATTCTCTTTAATGAATAAATGATATATGTGGTTGTCGTGAAGCTCCACTTTCATTTTTGCAGTAATTTAAAAGTATTAAAGTTACAATTTGTATGAATGATTAATGTGTTTTTCTTACATTTATTTTCATGGTTGCAACGTAGAGTTATGAAAATCCTCTTTGGCAAACATTCATCATCCATACAAGCCATGATTAATAGCTATTTTGATATATCTATGAGTTTGGTTATAGATTTGAAAAGCGGACACGAAAATGGCTATTCTAGATCATATTTTGAATACTTAAATTAATATTTCAATATAGTTGATCTAATCACCTATAAGATATGTGTTTCCTTGGATTTATTTTTATCTGTCAAGGAATTTATTATTATTGTTTGATCTCACTCTATTGACAGAATGCACCATCTATTTTGTGTCTCTTTGCAGTCAAGAGAATGAAATTGGAAGGATAAAACAAAGAAAAGTTAAAAAGAAAATATATAAGCGATAGTGTACTATAGGCATATATTTTTGGAGAAGGTCAATTCCCTTATGTATGACATCTACCAATTCTCGAACAGGAACTATGATGTATGTAAAACATTTTCTATAATGAAATGTTCTGTTTTTTTCTCCTTGAAAAAAAAAACAAAGGATGGTAGGAAAGTAAACCATAAGAAGAACGGGATAGTTGAGCAGGAGCAAAAGATGGGGAAAACAAAGAAAAGGAAGGAGGAGTAAACCGGGCGAAGAGGGTCGAGAACAAAACTATAGAAACTTTATGACAGACCTAACATAATGTTCTTCCAAGCTTGTAATCAACAACTAAGTGAAACTGTAAACTTGAGATCACAAGCAGTGAATCACTGCTAATCTAAAGGAATGCAACTACTAAGTGCAAACAACTAGATAAACATTTTCTCTTCGAGTCTAACTTTTCATCATCATCACTTTTAAATGATATAGTGATATATATTTTAGCCAGAACTTTGTTGTTAATCATTGATTGAGTGCATTAAATAGTTAACTCACATTAGATTGCAAGATCCTACTACATGCATAACTCTAGTAAAGTCATAACGGTGATGCACGCATAGGAATATAAATGATCAACAAATTGATTGTTATGGATTAAGGCAATAACCATTAGGTGGTAGCCCATTAAATTAGCTTTCCTAATGGTGTTTATGAATCTACATAGTGAATTCAACTGTAACTAACCATTAAGTTTGATTGGTATTTTCAGGCCAGGGTAACTCCTCATTTGAACGAGAGAAAACACTGATTGATATTTTATTCATTAGCTAGCACTTTATTTATACAAATACAAAACGGATCAGTTCATCTTCTAGATGATTGTCCGACTTCACCTCATCCGTTTCGGATTAGGTGTCAACATTCCCCCCCTTAATCTGAAGGGATGTTGGTGAGTCCAAGCATCATTCTGAATCTTTCAAGCTTTTCTCTTCCAAGTGCTTTGGTGAAGATGTCTGCAAATTGCTCGTTTGTGGAACAATGACGGAGATGGATTGTTTTGGCCTCAACATGATGTCGGATCAGATGATATTTAGTATTGATGTGCTTAGTACGATCATGGAACTTTGGGTTCTTGGCCAACTTTATTGCAGATGTGTTATCAATCATGAGTGGAGTTGATTGTATTTGTTTTACCTGCAAATCTTCAAGAATTTTCCTGAGCCACACAATTTCTTTCGTTGCTTCAGCTGCTGCCACGTATTCTGCTTCTGTTGTGGAATCTGCTGGTACTGATTGTTTGCGTGATCTCCAGGAGACAGCTCCTGATCCAAGACTCATAGCATATCCTGAAGTAGATACCCCAGTTTCTTTGTCTCCATCGAAGTCTGAATCAGAGTATCCAATCAAGTTGAAGTCGTCCACCTGTGTATACTTGATTCCAAGGTCTTGAGTTCCCTTCAAGTACCTTAGAACTCTTTTTGCAGCAGACCAATGTCCCTCACAAGGCCTTTGCATAAACCTGGAGAGGATTCCAACAGCAAATGAAATGTCTGGTCTGGTAGTAGTGAGGTAGATGAGACTTCCTACAAGCTGTCTATACTTTGTTGCATCCTCAAATTCCTTTCCTTCAGTAGATGTGAGCTTCAAGTTTTGTTCCATTGGAGTAGAAAGGGGATTGCACTCTGTCATGCCAAATCTGTATAACAAATCTCCAATGTATTTCTTTTGAGAAAGAAATATGGACTTTGGATGTTGGGTTACTTCAATGCCAAGATAGTAATGAACATAGCCCAAATCAGTCATTTCAAAAAAATTTCCTAATTCTTTCTTTATGGATGCAATGTAGCTTTCATTGTTCCCTGTCATTAAAAGATCATCTACATATACCACAAGATATACAACTGTTTTGCCAACTTTCTTGACAAATAAAGTTGCATCATCAAGATCAAAATGATTGAAGTTGAGTTTCAGAAGATGCTCAGTTAGTTTTTCATACCAGGCTCGAGGTGCTTGTTTGAGGCCATACAAGGACTTCACAAGTTTTCATACTTTGTGTTCATGTCCTTTCACAGCAAATCCTTCAGGCTGGGACATAAAAACATTCTCTTTTAGATCTCCATTCAAGAATGCAGTTTTTACATCCATTTGATGGACTTTCCAACCGTTCTGAGCAGCTAGTGCAAAAAGTGTCCGGATGGTGGCCCATTTTGCTGTGGGAGCAAAAGTTTCCTCATAATCGACCCCTTCCTTCTGTGCAAAACCTTTTGCCACAAG
The DNA here is from genome assembly GCA_031772625.1 of Pinus tabuliformis. Taxonomy (NCBI): domain Eukaryota; kingdom Viridiplantae; phylum Streptophyta; class Pinopsida; order Pinales; family Pinaceae; genus Pinus; species Pinus tabuliformis. The sequence goes on from CM062820.1 coordinate 334,878,535, forward strand.
CCTAGCTTTGTGCTTGTCAAGTGAGCCATCACCTTTGTACTTTTTCTTGTAGACCCACTTGCAGCCAATTGGTTTGGTTCCAAATGGAGGATCAACCAGCTTCCAAGTGCCATTCTTTATGAGGGCATCATACTCCTTCTGCATTGCTTCTTTCCATTCATCATGAGAAGTAGCTTCTTTGAAGGAAGTTGGTTCAAAATCTGTAGACAAGTTCAATTCAAAATCATAAGTAACATCCATATCAACAGGTGAATTAGAGTTATCTACATCACATCCATCTTGTCGGTTTGAATTTCTGGTTCCTGTTTTTCCAATTTCATCAGGATGAATACTTTCAAGTGTCTTTGTCAGCCACTTTGGGGGACCTTTCTGAGATGGTCCAGGCTGTTCTGTTGATTGAGTTGGGTCTGAATCAAGATTGAGTCTCCCAATTCTATCAATTACATCACTTAAAGCATCATCCGTTGTTGGAGTGTCATGCAGGGGAGGTTGTTCTTCAGAAGAAGATTCCCCATGTTGATCTAGTATAGGAATCCCCCCTTCAAGATGTGGAATCTAATTATCAAACTCTTGAAATGATTTCGGTTTTGTGAATCTATCCAAGCGATCAAGTTGCCGCTCAACAACGCTGTCAGATTTGGATGATTCAAGAAAAATGACATCTCTAGATAAAAAAAACTTCTTATTTACTTCATCATAAAGGCGGTATGCTTTAGATGTCTTTGAATACCCCAGGAAGATACACTTACGACTTCTAGCACCAAGTTTGTTTCTATGTACCTTTGGTATTAAAGCATAACAGGTGGAACCAAATATCCTGAGATGTTTTACCGAAGGAACATGTCCATACCACAATTCATAAGGAGTCTTGTTTATTATAGTACTAGATGGACATCTATTCTTTATATATGCAGCACATAGAACAGCATCAGCCCAAAACATTGTCTTTACATTTTTGAAGAAAAGCATGGATCGTACCATATTCAAAATTGTTCTGTTCATTCTTTCAGCTACACCATTCTGTTGAGGATTATAAGGCACAGGTGTTTGATGTTTAATCCCATGTTGGCGAAGATAGTGTTCAAATTCATTTGATGTATATTCTTTTCCATTATCAGTGCGAATAGACCCAATATGAGATTGTGCATCATTTTCAATCCATTTATGAAATTTCTTGAATGTTTGAAAAGCATCAGATTTGTTCTTCAATAAGTAAACCCAACACATTCTGGTGTAATCATCAATAAATGTCATGATATATTTATTTCCATTTGCAGAAGGAACAGGCATTGGACCACATAAATCTGAATGAATAAGTTCAAGCTTCCTATGTGCTCTTGAATGTGAATCATGAAAAGACTGTTTGCTATGCTTTCCTAGAATGCAAGCATCACATTGTTTATGTTTTCTAGGAATTGTAGGCAAACCAGCAACACCATTTTTCTTCAACAAGCGGAGACTATCATAGTTTAAATGTCCAAATCTAGCATGCCATAATAGACTTGATGGAAGTGCATCTTCTTCATGATGAGAAATATATGAGAAATGTTGTGCATGAGCAGAGGTTCCTTGCAGTTTAAGGAGTCTTTCTTCTTCTATACCCCTCATGACAAGTGAGTGGTCAGATGCCTTTCTTACCTCAAGCTTGCCATCAAACATGTGAATGGAGTGACCTTGCTGGCGGATGTGGACCAAGGACAACAAGTTTCTCTTCAGCTGTGGGAGATATAGAACATGATCCAGAAGAAAGTCTGGAAGACCAGGCAGTTTAAGCCTGATTGTGCCAAGCCCTGATGGCTTGATTTTTGACTGATCTGCAAAGTATACTGCTCCATCAACATTGTCAGTGAAATCTTCAAAGAAATATTTCCTATGAGTCATATGACAGGTTGCTCCTGAATCAAGCAACCAGTCATTTTTCGAAGAAGTAAGTGAAGCATTAAACAAATCTTCATTTACTCCAATGTTACATTGTGCCTCAATATAGTGAGTGGATTCAGGTGCTTTACCTTTGTCTGTGTCATCAATTTTACCTTTCTGCTGGTTTCTTCTCTGCTCAACTTTGTCCCATGGTAGCTTGCATGTAGAAGCATCATGTGATCCATTTTGTTTGCAGCGAATGCAATGCAGATCTGCCTTTTCTGCTTGAGGATGTCTGCCCCCCCTGCCTCTGAAATATCTTCCTCTTCCCCTTCGTCCACCTCTTCCTCTTGCAGAATCTTGAGCAGGATGCTTTTCTTTGTGAGCAAGGCAAACAATCTCTTCAGAAGATTCAGGGACTGTTTTCTTTCCAAAGGCTTTCTCTCTTTCAACAAACTTTTTCACAAGAGAGTCAAAGGTTATATCTTTAAGGTTTCCATTTGCTTGTAAAGACTCAAGATAATTAGAGTAGGTAGGATAGAGTGCTTTGAGAAAGGTAATAAGAGAGATGTCCAGCTCAACCTTAGTGGATTTTATATCATGCATTATAGACTTTATTTCAGATGCAAGAGCAAGAGGATCATTATTTTTCAGTTCAAGAGTGAAGAGTTTAATCATGAGCTGAACAACTTCAAGTGCAGAATGTGTATCATAGAGTTCTTTAAGCTTTTGTAAAGCTTCAAAGGCAGTGGAATAGCATGAAATATGACGACTTACTTCCTCATTTACAGATGCTGCGATCAATGCAAAGGCTTTGTTGTTCTTGTTTTCCCAAATGGCGAGTTCTTTGTCTGATGTGGGCTGCACAGGGTCTTTGTCTTCTTCACCAACACACACTCCTTTCCACAGCTCATTGTAGATAAGGGTGTGTTTTACCATCCGGGACCATTCAGAATAGTTCTCCTTGCCAGTGAGAACTATTCCGACCATAGAAATGATTGAATGCATAATATCTCTGCCAAAAACTTCTGTAAACAAAATCCTTCTGAAAAAAATATCTCTGCCAAAAACTTCTGTAAACAAAATCCTTATATCATAGCCTTATGCATTTTATTTTTCTTCCTATGTTTGCAATATTACTATGTTTGAATGCATTCACTTCAAAACACATAAAGGATATATTACTTCAATATATATTACTTCAATATATATTAAGCAATACTAAAGCATTCTGGAAACATAGAAGCAATGCTCTCATATAAACTTCTCATAAAACACATTCCCACTATAAAAAACGCATCTCCATATAAACTTCTCATATAAACTTCTCTTTTAAAAACTCAGGAAAGCTGATATGGAAGACCAATACCAAGAGGACGCAGTCTCCAGCTCACTGGAATGATCTCGTGACAGAGAATTCCTCACCGATGACGGAAACCTTGTCATGGAACGCAGCCACTATTACATAAACGAGATCATTACATAAAAGCAGTTACCATTACAGAAAACGCTCTTCATAAGACCGCAGCCACCAATGTATATTGAGTAAAAAGAAACGCAGCCACTATTACATAAACGCATTTACCATTACAGAAAACGCAGTCTTCATAAGACCGCAGCCACCATTAATAATGTATATTAAGTAAAAAAAATGAACGCAGCACCAATTCCTATACCATGTCAGGCCAGGGTAACTCCTCATTTGAACGAGAGAAAACACTGATTGATATTTTATTCATTAGCTAGCACTTTATTTATACAAATACAAAACGGATCAGGTATGATGTTCAATTGTAATGCATAATTAACTTGCAGTTAAGGAATTTATTATCGAGAGTCACAATTCATTCAACACTCATACTAACTGATGGATCCATTAAGGTAGTGAATTAAAATATTCATGATCCTCGTGGAAAATGTCAAGTACAATATGTTGCTTCATTCTACAATTAATTTGCAACACCTCTTATCTGTGTTTAATTGTTGAGTTCATTATGGTATTAAATTGTATATTATGATAAGCAACAGTTCGAGGTATTCGTTACAAATAGTTCGATTTGATTAAGGCATAATCATAAGTCAAGTCATACAATTGTTAGTCCAAGTCTCCAAGATTCCACAAGGAAGTGGAAGATTCCACAAGGAAGTAGTTGTTCGCTTATTTCCTAGTTATGAAATTTTTTGTTGACAACAATGGATGATATAAATAGAGATACCACAGGCTCTCGACCAAACTGCCAATGGAGAATCACTATTGTTGCATTTATCCCAATCATTTTACTCATAGAAAAAACAAGTTTGACAATGAAAAAGAAGATCTGGATGTTATGGCAACCTTGGTTATGAGAATGTTCTTCCAAACTTGTAATGAACAAGTAAGTGAAATTATACACTTGAGATCACAAGCAATGAATCACTACTGATCTAAAGGGCTGCAACTACTAAGTGCAAACAACTCGGCTCTAGGTGTTTTGGAAAAATTACCTGGTCCGGACAAGGAAGCTAAGAAAGCTGACAATTCCTCTAGCGATGACGAGGTGCAACCAACCAAAATTTCTTTGATGCCAATAAACACTACAAAAAAACTAGCAACAAATTATTAAACCCGCAAAAACATTAAAAAATTGTTGAAAAAAATCAATTTACATACTGGATCATTTCCTCCACCAAACCGACGGTCTCAACTACAATAACAACAATGCTCGACTCGGCTGAACTAAAATAACAACAATGCTCGGCTCAACTCAACTACAATAACAAATTAACATGGCAGAGAATTTCACAACAACGTAAGGGTCGTCATATATATATAAGTTTTTTATTGTTCGTTCGAACTATTTTTTTTTGCCGATTTTTTCAAGTCCGCAAAAAAATCCATTTAACGATTGGCATTAATCTAAACGTCCAATAGTTCACTCGAATAAATTTATAAAATTCGGTCGAAGAAAATATTTGTTCGATCAAAAAATTGAGATTGTAAATTTTTCAGAGACATTTCTTACCAAAGTGTAACCCAACCTGATCTTACTCAACAATATGTATGTCATAAACTCAATTGGAGATTGAAGAGAGTTCGATCAGATGAGTAGCAAGGGATGACTCAAGATGTGCTTTGCGCTTCACCATGTGGTTGTGATCAGTAACTTTGAAAAAGTTAAAGAAACTTTAATGTTATAACGTGGTTGTAATCAGTAACTTTGAAAGAGTTAAATAAACTTTAATGTTATAACATTAGTAAGTTTGACATGGTTAAAGAAAGTCTAATATTATTATGTTTGTATCTCAAAAGTTGAATTCACTAAAACAGAGTTTCGAGTTATAGGCCAAACTATACTTCATATGAGAATGATAATGTTTAAAAGAGTGTTTTTCTTTTTAGGTTAATGATTAGAAAGGATGTCTACGGTAAAGATGAAAATTTCCTAAAATAATGCTTAAAAGAGTTTTTTCATTTTAGGTTAATGATTAAAAAGGATGTCTATGGTACAGATGAAAATTTCCTAAAATATTCTTCAGCCTTAAAATTTAGGTGGAGAAAGGATCTTTCCTTTATAGCATACCAATATTTTACAGTGTGCTTGTTATTCAATTATGTTTTCATATTTATACATTGTAGAGGAACAAGAAATGGCAAGAAATAGTTATTGCTAAAAATGCAACACTCGAATTTTAAGAGATATTGTTTTGGTGAAACCCAGTAGTTGTTACAATTCATGATACTGACAAGCGATGGTCAATTCAAAAATATATGATAGTACTAAAAAAATTTCCCAACAACCGTAGAATTTTAGAAAATGACAAAATAGATGCCAAAGTATTAAAAAATAGAAGGCATACTTTTGAAAAATGACAACACGATGGCATAGTATTAAAAATATAAGGGATAGTGTCTCCATATTGGCAGAGTTATTCAAAATTGATATTTGGCTTGACTGGCATCTTACTCTATAAAACACATTGACTCATAAACAAAATATAATAAAAAGCCGTGGAAAAACATTGTAACGAATGTAATACTCCTAGCTTATTTAATTAGAACCTATATGTACATAGTCATATGTTGAACCATCAAATAGCTATCATCTTGAATTTTTTATCTTTCACCAACATTATTGTGTGACATCCTTACTAATGATAGCTAAGGAATAGATTTATTTCATGTACTAATGAGTGGATTAGTCATGGTGGCTTGGTTGTTGTACAATGAATGAAGAAGAGATGCTTTAGTCTTAGTTTTGTTGTCTTTCATTTCAAAAAGATATTGCCCCCAACATCGGTGGAAGGTGTCGGTGGTTGAGGTTCACCTACAGTTCCTTTCCATGGTAGTAGTTGAAATGGATTTTTGTCTTCTTTGACTGGGTTCATAAGAATTAACGAATGGATTTTTGTGTATTTTGTTAATCTCCAATTCTATTTCTTTGTATTGGGTTTTACATAGTTACTTAAGTTATTGTCTAATTGACTGTGTTTTTGCATTGTAAATCACGAAAATTTTGGTAATATTTTGATAAAATCTGAGAGGTACTTTTGTAAATCTAGGTTACAGTGGTCAAAGTTGACTGCGTTTTTGCATTGTAAATCATGGAAATTTCGGTAATATTTTGATAAAATCCAAGAGGGACTTTTGTAAATCTAGGTTACAGTGGTCAAAGTTAACTGCTTTTTTGCATTGTAAATAACAGAAATTTCAGTAATATTTTGATAAAATCCAAGAGGCACTTTTGTAAATCTACGATATAGTGGTCAAAGTTCAATATTTTAGAGGCCCTCCCAATGTCAATAGTTGAAATGTCTCTTCGTATTTTCCCATGCCTTCATACGAAATCAACGAAAGATTTTGGAGGCCCTTCCAATGTCAATAGTTGAAATGGCTCTTTGTCTTTTCCCTTGTGTTCATACTGTTAGCACTCCAGGAAACTCTCCTAGGTTGTAGCTCGGAGATACCTAGCAACATATAAATATTCAATATCATTCTCTGAACTATTGGAATGGATTGGGGTTTGGATCAAGTCAGATGGTTGTTCATCTCTGTTTTCACTCAAGACATGCATGAACATCGTCAGCTTGGCGAGGCTTTCGACCGCTAATGCTCAATAGTTTATAGATTTAGTGAATAAATGGAGAATACTGACCATACCAACAGATATGTACATAAACACATATGAATGGATAGCTATAGAAAGTAAATGAAGCTTGCAAATATAATTTATCAACACAGAGATAAGATGATAGTTATCTGGCATTGGATTCAGAAGAAAACGTGAATAACCTATTCAAGTGCAAGCTTAGAATAGAGGAGAAAATGGGAATTGAACATGTAACAAAAAAAGAAGCTTGTATTACTGGAATTAATATGAGATGTTGGGACGAACAGAGTATCCACAGTCTTCAAAAGTTGAAACCTTGATAGTTCGAACTTTCAACCATTTATAGGCTTTTTACAATGCTCTTGAACCCTCTGAGGCTTGAGATGTCATAATCTATCCCCTCTGTTTTCTTAACTACTTGATGCCAAAAACAAACATGAGCTCAGAGGTCTCTTTTTCTAACAACATAGTAACCAAATTCTGGTAATTTTCCTGCGCTGTTAGGTGGCTCGCTCATGCCAGCAACGTTCCATGACCATTTCTATTGGTTCGGCTGCATTGTGCTATTGTTTTTCCCCTTTTAGCCATATATTTGTTATTTCAGTTCAAATGTCTGACTTTAAAAAATGTTGACAGATCCAACAAATTTCCTCCCCAGGTGACTGATGAGAAGTGGGATACGAGGTCGTTGGATCGATATGATCAATGGATAGGATCATATCACAGAGATAGAGGAATTGATATCGCATCGGCGGATATGAAAGCGAAAGGTGGTATTTTAGGGAAGATCACATGAGGGAAGTGGTAATTCGGATTGGCACCCAATTCCACTCATCAAGTGACATGTAGTAGCAAGGAGGAGAAAGGAAACCGCATTATCAGGCGTGTATCCATCTTGCTTGTTGCTCACTCAAAATCAGTGTGAACCATCGGATATGATGGAGGAAGCTCGACAGTTGAGGATCATCATGCAAGTTGATTTGATCGGATACGTGTCAACTGTCGGATCGAGTTCAGATCAACGATCAAGATCTGATCATTAATCACATAGGTGAAGGGTTGGTGGACAATGAGATGGAATTGTGATATTTCGATGGGCAAATTAAGTGATGCGTGACAGCCATTAGATTGGCGAATGAAATGGACGGCAGAGATCGATCTGACCATAGGTCAGAGAATGGAGAGCATAGCAGAAAAGAGATGAATCGAGGGTACACCTGTCGATATTTATGAGCACAGGTGTGTAATTTTTTAGGCCAAAGCAGAGCAAGAGGAGACATGGACCATCGGAGCTAAAACAGGGGACATTTCCATAAAAATAGTAGCGCTGCACCTCAGGGCTAACACTGGCTCCTTCTGGGGATGAAAGCCTCCTTGTGAGGTTTCAAGAACTGCAGATTACTACCTTTCCAGCAACAACCAAAACAAACTTATCTCGTAGTGTTCCATTGGGCATGGAGTCTATTTGCATAAAAACAAAAACTGAAAAAACCTATTACAATATTAAGGCCTTAAAGCCTCATATGAAGTAAAGTTTCAATAATCGCCCATTGACTAGGCCATCAAAAACACCTTCCCCCTCCAAATTGTGCAAAATTAACGTATTGTTCATCTGAACTTGAGCAATGAAAAATGGTCCCATCCATAAGGCATCAAATTTACCATGGTTACCCTTCTTTTCCTTCAATGCATCTCATTTGAGAACCCAGTCACCAACCTGAAAATTATCCATTTTTTCCTTTCTATCAAAGGTTTCTTTGATCTTCTTCTGATGAATACTTGACTTCTCAACCAGTGGTTCTCTGATCTACTGTAATTCAACCAAGTTAATCATTCTCCTCGCCATGTCGTTCTCTTCATCATGTTCTTCTTACAAGAATTTGGCCACAGGGAGAATCAGCTGGATAGGAAAAATAGCATCAACACCATAAACCAGCTTAAATGGAGAATTTCCTATGGACTTCTTGTTGGTAACTCCGTCAGCCCATAGTGAAAACTTCAGCTTGGAATCCCAGTTCCTTTTGTTGTCCTCCAACAGTTTTTTTATTATCCTTACAAGACTCTTGTTAGATGATTTTGCCAGGCCATTGCCTTGAGGATAATATGAGGTAGAATGCACCAATTGAATTCCCATGGACTCACACATGTCCACCAATTCTTCTACCTTGAAAGTTGTCGCATTATCAGTGACTAGTTTGGTTGGGCAACCAAATCTAGTGAAAATATTCTCATTCAAGAACTTTATGATAACCTGATGATTAGCATTTTTAGTGGGTATAGCCTCAATCCATTTGGTGAAATAATCAGTGACTACCAAGATCCAGTTGTGATGGCCATTGGAATGTGGATTGATCTCACCTATGAAGTCCAAGCCCCACTGCTGGAAGGGACCATTGGCATGTACTGGCTTCAAGGGCAGAGATTTTAGTTGTTGTCTCCCAGCAAACCTTTAACATTTGTCACAAGACTTCACAAAGGAAATAAAATCGGAAAACAAAGTAGGCCAATAATACTCAGCTCTCAGGATCTTATGGACTATGGTTTTCCAATAACGATGCCCTCCACGGAAGCTAGAATGGAACTGGTGCATGACTTCCACAGATTGTCCTTTGTCTAGACATCTCAAGAGGATCCCTAATGGGTCTTTCCAATAAAGCAAGTTTTTATTAATGTAGTATTTGGCTGATCTGAGCTTAATGGCCCAGTGTTGACTTGAGCTAAGCCCTAGAGGGACTTCTAGCTTCTCCCAAAAATGAACTACACTGGAATACCATTCACAGGTGGCTAGATTTTCAGCCAAAGACTGATTCTTCTCTTGCTCTTATGCTGCTTCCTCTGTCTGCTCACCACCTAAATTTGAACTCATGCAATTGATGTCTAACAAACTAAAATTTTCCTCAGCTGAAAGCTTAGCCAAGCCCTGGCCTTTAACAAGCTTGGTGGGCTTCACCTCTATATTGAACTCTATGAATTTTGCAATCCATTTAGCTCTCTTTCCATCAATATCTGGTTGAGTTAGGACATCTTTTACTAAGGCCGAAGGTACATATGCAACCACTTTGGAATGCAGAATATAAATTCTGAATTCCTTTAAAGATTTTATGAGAGCATAAGCTTGTTTTTCAATAAGGTCATACCTTAGTTCAACATCCCTCAGAGTTTTGCTGAAAAAGGCCACAGGGTGCTCTACACGTTCATCATTTTTCTGCAATAGAACTGCTGCAAGTGTATCATAAGAGGCAAAAGATAAGATATAAAACTCCCTAGTATAATCTCCGCTGATTAGAGTGGGAGCTTCCATGATAGATTATTTGATGGCTTCAAAAGAGCTTCTTGCACCATCTGTCCATGTTATTTCTAATCATTTATTGAGCATGGAAGCGATGTGCTTCACTAGCTCTACAAAGTTTGGAATAAACCTCCTGAAAAAGTTAATCTTACTTAGGAAAGATTGAATGTCCCTTTTTGACCTTGGAATGGACAATGTCTGAATTGCTTGAACTCTTGATGGATCGATCTTCACACCTTCAGCAGAAACAATATGTCCTAGAAGTTTTCCTTGTTCTAGAGAAAATTGTGACTTCTTTGGGTTCACAAAAATTCCAAACAGTCTGCACTTTAGAAACACCTTATTCAAATGTTGCAAATGGTCCTTGTGATTGCTGGAAAATATTGTTATGTCATCAAGGTAAATAAGGACAAACTTGTCCTTCTCTCCCACAAAGGCTATGTCCATGGCCCTCTAAAAAGTAGCCCCATCATTCATTAGCCCAAAAGGCATCTTGGAGTACATGAAAGTGCCCCAAGGAGTAGTGAAGGCGGTCTTTTCCTGATCTTCTAGATGTACAACAATCTGAGTGTAACTTGAAAATCCATCTAAGAAAGACATAACTCTAGCCCATAAAACTTTTTGCAGCAAGTGTTCCATCTTAGCCAAGGGGTAGTTGTCTTTTTTAGAGCATTTGTTCAGATTCCTGAAGTCAACACATAGCCTGATTTCTACATTCTTCTTTCTTGCTACCACAAGGTTAGCTATCCGCTTTGAATACCTTATGGGAATTATGATCTTGGCATCCAACAACTTCTTGATGTCCTTTTCAATCAAAGGCAATAAGAGAGGGCTGATAGGTCTTAATTTCTGCTTAAAATGATGGTGTTCTTCTCCAATGGAATCTTATGCTAGATGATGTTGGTGTCATAGTTCTTAAGATCACCGTACTCCCAAGCAAAAATATCAGCAAATTGTTTGATCAGGGTGCAATTCTTGGAACTTTGGGCAGAAGACAAGTGAGTGGACAGATTTATGTACTTTGGAAGGGCTGGACTCCCTACATTATGTCTATGAACCGCAGACTCATTTTCTTTTTTGGTAGGCTTATAAGGTACATCATTATGATCAAACAACCTCTCTATGGGCACCAATCCTTTGGGTATATGGTTACTAGGCAGCTGAACAATGTTATCCTAACCAATCTCGTCGTTTAGGTTGGACTGGTTGCATTCTTCAATGGTTTTGTTTTCTTGGTCAATGCACATTTCAGAAAATTCATCAATGACTTGTAAAAACCTATTAATTTCATCATCATCTTCAAAAACTTTCTAGTATTTGACATTGTCAGGCATAGATGGTCTATATTTCACCCGAAATTCATAAGTTAATTTAAGAGGCAAAGGAGAAATAAACGTGCTAGCAGACATAGCAAGGGAATCAACAAGTTGGTTCTTCATTCTAGCGATGTAAGAAATGATGAAACTATTAAAAGAACCCATGAGCTTCCATACCTCATCTCTGTATGCTTTTAGCCTTGGATTCTTTGCTTGGAAAGTACTGTTCATCTGCTGAATGATAAGGTCTGCATATCCAAACACCTACATAGCTTTGATGCATATTTCTTTAGTAGCTTTTAAGCCCAATATCAAGGCTTCATACTCTACTATGTTATTTTTGACCTGAAAAGTTAACTTGAAAGGTAAATGAATGCATTCTTGTGTGGGGGACACAAGGACTACACCCGCCCCCACAGCTTCCTTAGAGCAAGCTCCATCAAAGAACATGTCCCAAATTTGTGTGTCTTCTTCCTCTGTGATCTAGCAAACCGGTTTCCTAAGCTACATGGAGGCCAACTGGGATTCTTCAATCTGAAGAATATAGGCTCCAAAATCAGTGTCAACAGCATAGATGGGATGATTAATGGGATTCCTTTCATCACTGATGATATAAGTCAACTGAGCTTCTCTGTATAATCTCCTACTCTCACCTCCAAACACTGGGACAGTAGCATAGGACAAATCATTTTGCAATGTCCCACCTAATCTCTTGATCCAACCCCTAGAAAGAAACATGCCAAACTTGGGGGGTACATCTGCTACCACAATATCCATCATCATGCTCTTCATGGGAAACTGAGACAAGTTGATGGCTAGGTATTTGATTAATCCCAAACATGTCACTTTTATAGAGTCAAAAGAAAATAGGTAATGATAAGATTTGGTAATGTCAAAGACCTAACTCATCCATGACAGCCTTGGGCATCAGATGATGGCTAGCTCCTGTGTCCAGAAGGCAGTTGTGAAGGATTTTGCCATGAATAGTCAAAGAAACATAGAATGATGGGGAGCTGTCATCACAATTTTTAATCATTGGGCCAAGAACAACAGTTGGTTTGTCGTCTTGCATATTTACGAAGTCAGTGGAGGCTTGGATGGATTTAGGCTCAACAGCCTCAAAGATAGATCTTTTGAAGGACTAATTCTTCACTATTTCAATCAGAGGTATAGGTATGCTTAGCTTTTGAATTTCTAATTTAAAACTGAAAGGAGAAGGAGACTTGTCAAGGCCTCTTACCTCGTGAGCTGGAGCTTTGAGGATGATGGGATTAACTGCCAATCGTTTCTACTTTTTATCTTGCTTTATTGCAGGGACAACAACTCTCTGAACATGAGTTTCCTTGGCATTATTCATCTTCGACCTTAGATCATATTTGTGTTTATCATCAATTCGCAAAACACCTCCACCATCCCACTCTTGGTTGATCTGGTCATTGAATAATGACTTTTCATAGGCAGCTGAAGTAAAAAAGGAGGCACTGCCTTTGTCTTCCAGACAATGGATCTCATTATCTTCTGCAAATTGCTCTTCTTCCATGACTACAATCTGGAAAGGGGCCTTCACCCTTTGATCTTTATTGGCATCTTTGCTTCTTTGTAGAATATGCAACTACTCATTAGCTCTTCTATATGGATTTGGATTTCTAGGAGCAAAGGTATTAGGAACTCTTCCTTTCCCAAGTTGCTACTAAACCTTTAATTTGGATATTTCAGAGGCTAATGACTCTATCATCTTGGTCATTTTATCTATCTTGGGATCTGAAGATGATGAAGATTCGCCCTTCTTTCTCCTTCTACCAACATTCCCCTTGAGCTTCTCTATAGCCATGATGTTTGATTCTACTTCCAAGGCTACATCCTGCGTATCAGCCAAGGTAGCACATCGTCTCTCCCTCAATAGTAGACAGAAGTCAAAATCAAAGGCACTGGCATAGATGAGTTTAGCAGAGGTACTGGTGAGTTTTACTTTAGCTGGTATCTTGTTGTTCATGCGGTTAAACCTCTTATTAAAATCAAACAAAAACTCACCATTTTCCCTCTTTAAGTTCCCAAACTCGGTGTGGTAGTAGAGTAGATCCTTCTTTTCCCCCCAATGCTTTAGGAATGCATCATCTAAAGCCTCAATATCTGCTATAAACCTTGGGGTCAGTTCTCTGAACCATTTTCTAGCCTCTCCATCTAGACTTTGGAAAGACTCTCATCCATACATCATCTACACTAATGTCCAGGTTATCAACATAGCTATAGAATGATTCAAGATGCTCCTCAGTTGTAACACCTTCAGTCCTAGTGAACTTAGGCCTATACTTCTAATATTCTCTAGTAGGCATAACATTCAAAGGAGTGGGTGGTACTAGAGGTCCATACCTAGCAGCTATGATTCTTTCCATTTTGATAGGTGCTTGTGGACCTGCCATAGCTGTGGTGGCTATAAGGGTACTGGAAGTCTGAATGATAGAGGGTTGAGGAGTGATTGATAGGACTAAAGTAGTGTGATGGATAGGAGGAGAGGCTTCCTTCGGGCTTAGAACGGAAGGAGAACCTAAAGAATAAGGAGCTATATGAATCTCTGAGATTTTTTCTTCACTACTAGTATTAGATGCTATACTCTCAACATGTATTTGTTCTATTATAGGATTTTATTGCATAGATATAGAATATTGTTTAGAACTACTTGAACCTGATGCTCCTTTCTGCAATGTGTTTCTTTCTTTGATGATTTTTTCAGGGTTAGGTACTAGGTCAGCTTGTGGCTTCTGAGGATTTCTCCGAGTATGCCTCGAAAACTGAGCCATAACTATGAAGTGGAGTCGCAAAGAGGTTCGTCCTCCAGTAGAGTCGTCAGATAGATGACTACAACCCAAATAGTGTCCAGACTTTGTCTATCATCAAAGCTAGATTTGTGTTGTCCCCCAAGGAAGCTGAGCTTCAGTCTCCTCTCCCCAGCGATGGCACCAATTATGTTAGCACTCCAGGAAACTCTCCTACATTGTAGCTTGGAGATGCCTGGCAACATATAAATCTTCAATATTGTTCTCTGAACTATTAGAATGGATTGGGGTTTGGATCAAGCCAGATGACTGTTCATCTCTATTTTCACTCAAGACATGCATGGACACCCTCAGCTTGATAAGGCTTTCGACCACTAATGCTCAATAGTTTATAGATTCAGTGAATAGATGGAGAATCCTGACTGTACCAGCAGATACATACATAAACACATATGAATGGCTAGCTACATAAAGTAGATGAAGCTTATAAATCTAATTTATCAACGCAAAGATAAGATGACAGTTATTTGGCATTAGATACAGAAAAAAACGTGAATAACCTATTCAAGTGCAAGCTTAAAATAGAGGAGAAAATGAGAATTGAACATGTAACAGAAAAAGAAGCTTGTATTACTAGAATGAAGATGAAACGCTGGGAGGAACAGAGTATCCACAGTCTCCAAAAGTTGAACCCTTGATACTTCGAACTTTCAACCATTTATAGGCTTTTTATAATGCTCTTGAACCTTATGAGGCTCGAGATGTCTTAATATATCCCCTTTGTTTTCTTAGCTACTTGATGCCAAAAACAAACATGAGCTCAGAGGTCTCTTTTTCTAACAACATAGTAACCAAATTCTGGTAATTTTGTCGCGCTGTTAGGTGGCTCGCTCGTGCCAGCAACGTTCCATGATCATTTTTGTTGGTTTGGCTGCATTTCCCCTTTCGGCCATATATTACGTTATTTGAGTTCAAATGTCTGACTGTAAAAAACACTAACAGATCCAATAAATTTCCTGCCCGAGTGACTGGTGGGAAGTGGGATACGGGGTCGTTGGATCGATATGATCAATGGACAAGATCATATCACAAAGATAGAGGAATTGATATCGCATCGGCGGATTTGAAACTGAAAGGTGGTATTTCGGGCGAAATCACAAGAGGGAAATGGTAATTCGGATTGGCACCCAATTCCACTCATCAAGTGACATGTAGTAGCAAGGAGGAGAGAGGAAACCGCCTTATCAGTCGGGTATCCATCTCGCTTGTTGTTCACCCGAAATCATTGTGAACCATTGGATATGGTGGAGGAAGAACGATGGTCAAGGATCATTATGCAAGTTGATTTGATTGGATAAGCGACAACCGTCGGATCGAGTTTAGATCAATAGTCAAGATCTAATCGTTAATCGCATAGGTGAAGGGTTAGCAGATAGTGCGATGGAATTGCGATACACCGATGGACAATTTAAGCGATGTGCGATAGCCGTTGGATCGGCGAATGAAATGAACGACGGAGATTGATCTGACCAGAGGTCGGGGAACAGAGAGCGCACCGGAAAAGAGATGAACCGAGGGCGGACCCACCAATATTTATGAGCATGGGTGTCTAATTTGTTAAGTCTGGGTTATGGCCAAAGCGGAGCAAGAGGAGACATGGACCATCGAAGCTAAAACATGGGACATTTCCGTAAAAATAGCAGTGCTGCACCTCAGGGCTAACACATACCAATCAACGACTAGATTTCGTTAATCTCCAATTCTATCTCTGTTTATTGGGTTCTACATAGTTTCGTAAGCAGTAGTCTAACCACACTACTTTTTTTTTTCTCTGTAAGTCATGGAAATTCCGATAATATTTTGATCAAATCCAACAGAGATTTTTGTAAATCTAGGTTACAACGGTGAAAGTTCAAGATTTTGGAGGCCCTCCCAATGGGAGCAATTGAAATGACTCTTCGTCTTCTTCTACTGGGTTCATAAGAATCAACGATTGGATTTCTGTGCATTTCGTTAATCTCCAATTCTATCTAGTGTATTGGGTTCTACATAGTTCCTTAAGCAGTGGTCTAACCACACCCCAAATTCTAGCGAATTTTGACCGTCTAGGCAATTCCTCCACCTTGGACGCCCTTCCTTAACATTTTGGGTCAACTACTTGCCCAATGAGACAAGGACTTCCGCAGCCCTCCTTGTTCCATATTTCAACCGAGCCCTCCTTGTGCCATATTTGGAATACAACGTCAAGGATCCCTACAAAAAAATTCAAAAAAAATCGTAATAGCAATTTTTGAATCATATTTTTGGTAGTGGAAATGGATTCAGCACCATCATAAACCTCTACAACACCTAAAATTTTAAAGTTTGACAGGTATAACTTGGATTTACAAAAATCGTTATTAGATTTTATCAAAATCTTGCCAAAATTCCTATAACTTTGAAAAAAAAATTAATTAAATCACTGCTGTTCAAATGCTGTTCAAATTACCAACAGAATATAATAGACTTTGACAAATGGGTCTGTCCAAGTACTCTAAGTAAAACGCACCACAAACAAACGTAATAAAAATCTAGACGCTCCAACGCTTCCGCAATTGAGGTTACGAGTTTGAATCACTACGCTTCGCTTTTCCTGGCATCGTCTCCGGGCCGAAAGGTTCCGAAACACTGACACCGTCTCCGGGCCCAAGGGTTCCGAAACACTGACATTGAGCTCCCCTGAGCGGCGAAGTGTTCGAATCCTACGGAAACGACGTCTAACAAAGAGAAGCTTGAGGTTACAAGGGTCTACCAGTGCCATTGAATTCGACTGGTGCATATTTTGACAGGTTCCTGGTGTCGATTCCTGACCCCAAACCCTAATGGCAAAGGTCGTGCCTCAAAAATGACAATACAAGGCACACACGCCCATGCGGATGGGCACACTCACTGGCAGCACATTGAACGCCACAACGGTTTTCCGTGCCGATGGTGCTCCTCCGATTACAACTTCGTTGAATGCCACTCCTAACGTGGCAGCACTGTGAATATGAGGCCGTCCATTTTCATAGTTTTCTCAAAGTATATACATTCAGGATTTTTTCTTAAAAAAATCCAAAAACTCTAAATGTAGTTGTATATCAAATCCCTCCATTTCCATAGTTTTCTCAAAGAATATACATTCGGATTTTTCCCCAAAAAAATCCAAAAACTCTAAATGTAGTTATATATCAAATCCTATTTTCGCGGTTAACAGAGTATTTTCTGGTTTCTTAAATTTGGTGAAAACATTTGAGGTGAAATTTTCATTTTGTTATTCAAATTAGTTTTTTGAGTGTGTATATGGATTCAGGGCTCTTGAAAACTCCTAGAACACTTCGATTGCAGGATTACCCATCAAACTTATAATTTCATTAAATTCCGACTAGATTTTAGAGAAATTAGATAAAAAAAACTAACAATAAAAATTTCCAAAAATCACACCAAAAACAACTCCATATCAAATCAGCAGCACCCATCAAACTTATAATTTCATTAAATTCCGGCTAGATTTTAGAGAAATTAGACAAAAAACTAACAATAAAAATTTCCAAAAATCACACTAAAAACAACTCCATATCACATCAGCATTTTCAAATAAAACTTTAAAACTGAAACAAATCGTTCCAACGTCTTCCTGTCCTCCACTCTCTAACGCACAGCTCCCCGCACCTGCCATTCTTCCAACGCGTGAGACTGTCCGGTGGAAGTCCCTCGATGGTTGGTTGTGACTTGAAAGATAAGTTGCAGTTGAAAATGAAATCTGAGTAAAGCTTCCTTGCAATGGAAGTAAGGGATAAAAGAATAGCATCGTCATAACATAAATACTAGAATGAAATGATAAATTTATTGAAATGATAAATTTAATTAATAGAAATTACTTAATTATTATTAAATATATTAAATATTATTTAATAAAATTACAATAATACCAATGTAGTTTACAACAAAAAGTTATATATTTTGATTGAACAAAATTACTTATTAAGTTTGTGATTTCAATAAATTCGACTAATAAAATTCATCTTAAAAATTTCCTAAAAATTACTCAAAATAACTCAAAAACTAAAAACAATAAAAATAACTTAGAAACTAAAAGCCATGTGCTAAAACTATGCCAAATACAAAGTAATCAAGTTACAAGGTAACACCAGAAATTCTGCAAATTCATTTAATGAAGTTCTGCAAATCATTTATAAATGACCAGAAATCTCCAGAAATCTCCCTATCCTATACTCTTATAAACACATTTCGAGATACAAGGTAATCAAGGTATACGATAACACCGGAAGGCTCAGAAAGTCATTTAATGAAGTTCTGCAAATCATTTATAAATGACCAGAAATCTCCCTATCCTATACTCTTATAAACACATTTCGTGAGAAAAGAGAAAGCAGCGGAGAGGCGGCTACCCGTATACTTGGAGGATCGTGAATACGGTTTGCACCAAGGTGAGCAAAAGCGCAATTATTGCCCCCGCCAGAGCTAGAACTTTCCAAGGCGATGAGAAATAGTCGTCAGCAAACTGGGCAAACCACACCTTAAACTTACTTTCGTAGTGCTCCATCACATCATCATTCAGTTTCTTGAAGACGTCTTGCCGTGGCAGGGTGACTCCCCTGCATAGACCATTGAAGAGCTCCGCAGCCTCTGCGTCACTCCCAAGGTAGTTCTTAACAATTTTACTCTTTCGCAGCACAGCCACGTCTTTTCCCGTGTCGATCAAGTTATTCATCAAACACAAGTAACACGAAACGTAATTGTCTCCAGATGGCTTGCATAACTCAAGAGCGATTAAGTTACAGAACAGTACCTCTGTGTGGTCACTGACATTGATGGGAGGAAGATACATCGTGGCTTCCTTCTGATCAAAGTCTATTTTCTTGATGCCTCCATTGCGTGGCTTAAATTTGATGCCAGCGTTACTTAATTCTACTGCAGTAGGGATGCCTCTGTCGTTCTTCCCTGAGTTTTCCTGGCCGTTGTCGTCGATTTGATTTGCACGCTCATCACCATCCTCCGAATGTGGAGACACAATGAGGCGGTACAACAAACCCAGAAGGTGATGAGCTTCTTCATGCAGTGGCTGCGAGGGCCGTACTCTGATATCATGTTTATAATCGAAAGGGTAGAACTTGTTCCCTGGAGTTCTCACCAGCACATCGAAAAGAAAATTGTCAGCTTTATGCACGGAGTTGAGCTCCAATTGGAGTAGCTTTCGGAGAACTATCAAGGGGATTTGATTTTCCAACATCAAAATGTCGCTCAGAATATCGAATCCTGTAAAATCAATCTTTCTTCTATCAAAAATAGGTTCATACTTATCATTATCTTTCTGGCTTAACTTGTTTCCACCTAGAGTCCTCAATATTTCTAGAATGAAGCAACCGTCCAAAGTAAGCATCACAGCCAGACACTCTGGCGTGCAATCGATATTTTCGTCGTAGCTGCACCTGAATTTGTGTTCATCGCGAAAGATTTCATCGATTGCACGAAAGGAGAAGTCCATATTATCTGAGTCAAGGCGGTGTCTATTATTGTACCTTGTCATCATTCTATGGAGGGCTCTCTTTTTGTTATTCTCCATTGCAGAAAGATTTTCTCTGTTGTAATGATATGGACCCAAAGAAACCATTTGGGGGACATATGCTTTCTCCTTCATCTCTTTGAGGAAGTTTGGAACTCTAAATATGAAGACATGGGATTGCAATCTGGGACCAACATAGGATTCGTGTGAAATACGAATAGCCAATGCTTTCTCCTTTATCCATGGTGCTATTTCTCTATCGCCTGCTAATTCTTTCGGTGGCGGCCTCCGGAGAGACGATTCCGATTCAGAATCGCTTGGTTGTAGAAGGGATTCCAAATTAGAATCGCTCCTTCTCTCTTGCTTCTGTGATTTGTTCACATACATCATCGACTTGTGGCTCTGCACAGTGGGTTTCAACAATCCATTCATCTGGATGTAGATCTACTGCTATAGATCCACCTTCATATTCAACTTCAATACTCCCCCTTCGACCAAAACACCTCTTAAGGGTATCCCAAGCCTCCTTGGTTGTCTTGGCTTCTGAAATCAAGGGAAGAATGATGTCAACAACATATTATTTTATGTGTTTCAATGCAAAGGCATCCTTTTACCTTTACACTTCCAGATCTAAAAAAAATTTCAAACATCTCATATAATCGTTTTGACTTTCTTAATCTCTTAACTTTTTCCATTTTTTAATAACTTTTAACCCAAAAAAATATAACTTCTTTTAATTCCCCTTAAAAAAACACTTCTTTTACACCCTACCATTTAAAAAACATGACATTATATCTCCTTTTCCAAATCACGTGGAGCCTATATAAAAAATTACATTAGAAAAAACCTCTTTTAAATAATTTCATAAGCCTTTTTAAAATATCACATGAGAACTTCTTTTTTTAAATCACGAGGCTTTTCAAATCATACGAAGGACAAATTACGTGATCCCTCTTAAAACCTTTTTAAAAAAATATTGACTTTTCACCTTATGCCTTCGATTCCTTTTCACGATGAATGAAACATGGACGAGAATGATTGTCCTTAGTTTAACGAACTTTCGGCTCAAGGCTCGTCGCTTGTTGGTTGGAATGCCGTCAGCGCTCTTCTGAACAGAGTTCGGTCTTTCTTTCGAGCCGACGGAAGGAACTGAACATTGCCGCTACGGTATTTTACGAAATTCTTCAAACTTACATCTTGACTTTTCGATGAAATCGTTGCCCCAATCCAATGCGGTCTTTTACGAAGGAACTGGGCGAATTTTGCTCACTTAACACTCTGTGGGATGAGCAAAGGTTGCGTACTAACTCTTCTGTCCACCTTGACGGCAAGCTTTAGCGCTGTCCATCACAATTAATCCGCGCCAATTTAAAAAGGATAAAGGAAAGTTCGATTAACATGCCTTCTCCTATGACTGCTCAGCGTTAGTGGAGTTACTAATGCACTAGTTTTAACGCATGGAAAGCCTTAATCTCCCAAAAAAAATTCTTCAATCTGATTCGCCTTGCCATAGCTGGCTTCTGGTTTTTTCGCTGCTTCTTCGCAAGCTTTTTCAATCTTCAGCTGCTCTCTCAAATGTTGAAATCTAATTTCAACGCAGCTGCCAGAAACCGGTCAGCTAATCTGCCGGAAAGCTCTCGGGTTGATTTCAGGTAGAAGGGATTTTCCGATGATCGAGCCCGAGAAATTTTGGCGCTGACACGTGGTTCAGCCCTGACGTAACGCAACGTAAGAATCTCGGGGGTTAATGTTCACCACTTGTTGGCCTTCCGATATCATTTTCGCCGTTCGATCTGCTCCACTCCTTTCAACCGTTGATTGCCCAAACCTGCATACGAACATACATTAATGCTATTGCGTGGAGTAAATTAAAAGCATGGTCGACCGCAGTAAAATAATTATGGAATTAATTGTTACCGTAGAAGTATTGGTAAGGGTTTAAATTTTAATGTTTTTTTATATATCGGGGGTATGGGCGTATATGCTTATTACATAAATTTTGTATGGGATATGTGTATGTAATTTTTTTGAAGTGTTGACCATTTTGAGAAACGTGCGGCAGTAAAAAACCAATAGGCTGTAATGTTTTAGATATATGTTGGCCATCAAAAGAAACTGTGGTGCAGCGAAAACCATGTGTGGTATGTATTGAACACACAGCATTGTGTAAAAAAGATAAGAATCAGGTGATGTAATTTTTGGAGTTGTAAGAAAACCATGTGTGGTTTTTGCACAAGCAGTGCATAAAGAAAATGGTGAAGTTTTTTTTTGTAAGTCTGTGTGAATTTTGTTTACAGCAGTAAACTTATGTAAACTTTTATTACAACAGTAAGTTGTTTTCACTGCAGTGAATGTAAAAAGGGATTTACAGCAGTTAACCCAGTAATTTCTCAGAAATCTTTTATGGTGGTGAAATACTCTGTCTCTCTGTGAAATTTTTTTTGTTGTCTGTGCACAAAAGATCCTGTGAAGGGTAGAAACAGAGCATTGCCTCTGTGTGTTTGTTTATTTGGTTTTTGGTATTTTCCCCATCAAAAATACCCAACAGTGGTATCAGAGCAGGCTTAGGCTCTTTGAAGGTGACAAAGAAGCTGAAGGGAGAAGGTTTGTAGCTGCAGCAAAACTTCTCAGGCAGACAGAAGACTCAGACATCAAAGGATTCAGGTATTTCAAAAGTTTTTTTTGTGTTGCTGAAGAAACAGTCAGCTGTTTTAAACACACAGTCAAGGATTTAGAGACATAGATCAGAATACAAGGAATGGCTAGCACAAGCACTGGTATGGGTTTGTTTAACACCCAGCTCCCACAGTTTAATGGGAAGAACTATGACTACTGGTCAATAACTATGACAGCCCTGCTTGCTTCCCAAGATTTATGGGAAATAGTTGAAGAAGGTTTTGAAGAACCAGCAGATGAAACTGAGTTCAATGCATTAACTCAGGGAGAGAAGGATCTGCTGAAGAACAATAGGAGGAAGGACTCAAAAGCCCGTGTGTTGTTGTATCTAGCAGTAGACCAGAGTATGTTTCCAAGGTTAGCAGCAGCTAAGACAGCCAATGAAGCATGGCAAACCCTTAAGACAGCCTATCAAGGCATGGAGAGAGTGAAGACAGCAAAACTACAATTGCTGAGAAAGGATTTTGAGAACTTGAACATGAAGGAGTCAGATAACATTGACTCATTCTTCACTCATGTGATTGGGGTAATCACACAAATGAGAACTCATGGAGAAACCATTGAAGACAGAAGGATTGTGGAGAAAATATTGAGGGTCTTACCCTCAAGGTTTGATGCCATAGTCACCACCATTGAAGAGACAAAGGATCTCTCAAGCTATTCAGTTGATGAGCTACATGCATCACTGATAACACATGAGCAGAGGTTGAGTAGGAATGAAAACTCATCTCTTGAGCAAGCCTTCAAGACCCAGATGTCCTTTGGAAGAGGCAGAGGTCAAGGCAGAGGAAACAAAAGAGGAAGAGGCAGAAGCCAGAATAGAGGTGGAAGGAACAACTCATCAAATGCACAAGGAAGAGGCAACAATCCAAATCAGAACCAAGGCCAAGGCAGCAGCCAACAAGGAGGACAACATCATGCTCAAGGACAAAGGTATGATAAATCTAATGTTCAATGCTATTATTGCAAAAAGTATGGACATTATGCTAGTGATTGTAGAAAGAAACAGCATGATATGAACATCAGACAAAATGCAAATGTTACAAGAGAAAACAGCAGTCAAGAAAATGTCCTGTTAGCTTGTAACATGGCTGAAACACATAGTGAGGACATATGGTTTTTAGACTCAGGTTGCAACAACCATATGACCGGAAACATAGCCTTCTTTTCTGCCCTAGATAAAAATGTGAAATCAGAAGTCACACTAGGAACCGATAGTAAAGTGTCTGTTATGGGAAGAGGAGAAATAAAAATACTTTCAAAGCAAGGAGAAAGGAAAACCATAGCAGATGTATACTATGTCCCCGGAATGAGATGTAATCTCTTGAGTATTGGACAGCTTGTCCATAAGGGCTACAATGTTTTCTTTAAAAATGATGTGTGCACCATCATGGATATACCACCCAGCAAAAGATGCATTGCTGAAGTGAAGATGACAAGGAATAGGATGTTCCCTCTCCGGATCAGGGCAGACATGAAGAACAAAAGGGAAATGGCAGCAGTCACCGAAGAGGCCTTCCAAAGCGTGCCAAAGGATGAGAACTGGTTATGGCACTTGAGATTTGGGCATCTAAATTTTGGAGGTCTAAACTTATTGAGCAAAAAAGGAATGGTAAGAGGATTACCATTGATAGAGAAACCGGACAGCCTATGTGAAGGCTGCATTTTGAGAAAACAACATAGAGAAAGTTTTCCATCAGGGAAGAGTATAAGGGCAAAGACACCCTTAGAGATTATCCACTCAGATTTGCGTGGACCAATGCAAGCTCCATCATTAGCAGGCAGCCTATATTTCTTGACATTCATTGATGATTTTACAAGAAAGACTTGGATATATTTCCTCAAGAACAAAAGTGAAGTCTTTGAGAAATTCCAAAACTTCAAAGCATTTGTTGAAAACCAAAGCGGGCTGCACATTAAAGTTTTGAGAACTGATAGAGGAGGTGAATATATCTCCAAGGAATTCCTAAGATTCTGTAGAGAAAATGGAATTCATAAACAGTTTACAACTCGGTACACCCCACAGCAAAATGGAGTTGCTGAAAGGAAGAACAGGACCATCATGGATATGGCGAGGAGCATGTTGAAGGCAAAGCATTTGCCAAATGAGTATTGGGATGAAGCTGTACATTGTGCAGTTTATATATTGAACAGGTGTCCTACAAAAGCAGTCATGAACAAAGTGCCAGAAGAGGCATGGAGTGGGAGAAAGCAAGGAGTCACCCACATGAGAGTTTTTGGATGTGTGGCCTATGCACACATTCCAGATCAGCTAAGGAGGAAGTTGGACAGCAAAGGGGAGAAATGCATTTTCATTGGATACAGTGATGAATCCAAAGCCTACAGGCTGTACATTCCATCTACCAAGAAGTTCTTTGTAAGCAGGGATGTTCAATTCATTGAAGAAGAAGCTTGGGATGGAAGCATAGAGAAAACAGTGAATGTCAAAAACTGTTTGTCTCATGATGAAGATGAAGAGGAGGTGGCTGAAATGAATCCCCAAACAGCAGCGCCAACACAAGGACAGCAAGGAACACCATTGAGGATCAATGAGAGTGCTTCTCCAAGCACACCACAAGGAGGAAATTCAAGTGCATCTTCAAGCACTTGCACACCAAGTGAAAGAGGTAAGAAGTTTAGAAATCTAAGTGAAATTTATGAAGAATGAATGAATTCCTTATTTGCCTTGTATTGTCATGTTGATGATCCTATTCATTTTGAAGAAGCTATTAAAGATAGGAAATGGATAGAAGCTATGGATGAGGAGATGAACGCCATAGAGAGAAACAAAACATGGGATTTGGTTGAGTTACCAAAAGGCAAAGAAGTCATTGGTGTGAAATGGGTCTATAAGACCAAGAGCAATGCTGAAGGCAAGATTGAAAGGCATAAAGCAAGGTTGGTTGTCAAAGGCTACAAGCAGCAGTATGGGAGAGATTATGAGGAGACTTTCGCACCGGTTGCAAGAATGGAAACCGTGAGAGCAGTGCTGTCCATAGCAGCTCAAAACAAATGGAAAGTCTACCAAATGGATGTGAAATCAGCATTCCTAAACGGAGTGTTAATGGAAGAGGTCTATGTGGAACAGCCTCTCGGATATGAGAAGAAAGGCGAAGAGCACAAAGTGTGCAAATTGAAGAAAGCTCTTTATGGGCTGAAGCAAGCGCCAAGAGCTTGGTATAACAGGATAGATTCATATCTATTGGATAATGAATTCGACAAGTGTGAAGGAGAACCCACAGTCTAGATCAAGGAAAAGGATGGTAAGATTTTGATTGTGGTCTTATATGTTGATGATGTTATTTTCACAGGTAATGATGATCAACTCATTAAGAATTTTAAATCAGTCATGAAGGATGAATTTGAAATGACTGATATGGGTTTCTTGAGATACTTCTTAGGCATAGAAGTAGAGCAAAATGAAAAAGGAATTTTTATATCTCAAGCAAGATATGTAAATCAAATTTTGAGCAGATTTAAGATGGAAGAATGCAAGGCAGCAATCACTCCCACAGTGATGGGATTAAAGCTCAGCAGAGAGGACAGCAGCAAGGATTTTGATCCTAGCTTGTATAAAAGTATTGTTGGCAGCCTTATGTATTTAACAGCAACTAGGCCTGATTTAATGTATGCTGTTAGTTTAATTTCCAGATTCATGGAGAGGCCAAAGGAGGCACATTGGCAGGCAGCAAAGAGAATTTTGAGGTATGTGAAAGGTACCAAAATGTTTGGAATTTTATATCATGCCTCAGAACATTCAGATTTGGTTGGATACACTGACAGCGATTGGGCTGGAAGTGTAGATGATCGGAAGAGCACTTCCGGTTATGTTTTTAATATGGGTTCAGGAGCCATTTCATGGGCTTCTAAGAAGCAGTCCATTGTAGCATTGTCTACAGCAGAGGCTGAATATGTGGCAGCGACAGCAGCAGCTTGTCAGGCAGTGTGGATGAGAAGAATGTTGAGAAGCTTAGGCCAAGAGCAGGCAAAAGCGACAATGATATTTTGTGGCAATAGCTCAGCTATTGCATTGTCAAAGAATTCAGTGTTTCATAAAAGAACGAAACACATTGATACCAGGTTTCACTACATCAGAGAATTGTTGAACAATGGAGAAATTGTCCTAGAACATTGCAGGACTCAAGAACAGGTAGCAGACATCTTGACAAAGCCATTGGATCAGAAAAGCTTTGAATTTTTGAGAAAGTGTCTCGGTATGACCGAATGCCCAGCTGTTGAAATTAAAGGGGAGTGTTGAAATCTAATTTCAACGCAGCTGCCAGAAACCGGTCAGCTAATCCGCCGGAAAGCTCTCGGGTTGATTTCAGGCAGAAGGGATTTTCCGATGATCGAGCCCGAGAAATTTTGGAGCTGACACGTGGTTCAGCCCTGACGTAACGCAACGTAAGAATCTCGGGGGTTAATGTTCAGCACTTGTTGGCCTTCCGATATCATTTTCGCCGTTCGATCTGCTCCACTCCTTTCAACCGTTGATTGCCCAAACCTGCATACGAACATACATTAATGCTATTGCGTGGAGTAAATTAAAAGCATGGTTGACCGCAGTAAAATAATTATGGAATTAATTGTTACCGTAGAAGTATTGGTAAGGGTTTAAATTTTAATGTTTTTTTATATATCGGGGGTATGGGCGTATATGCTTATTACATAAATTTTGTATGGGATATGTGTATGTAATTTTTTTTAAGTGTTGACCATTTTGAGAAACGTGCGGCAGTAAAAAACCAATAGGCTGTAATGTTTTAGATATATGTTGGCCATCAAAAGAAACTGTGGTGCAGCGAAAACCATGTGTGGTATGTATTGAACACACAGCAGTGTGTAAAAAGATAAGAACCAGGTGATGTAATTTTTGGAGTTGTAAGAAAACCATGTGTGGTTTTTGCACAAGCAGTGCATAAAGAAAATGGTGAAGTTTTTTTTGTAAGTCTGTGTGAATTTTGTTTACAGCAGTAAACTTATGTAAACTTTTATTACAGCAGTAAGTTGTTTTCACTGCAGTGAATGTAAAAAGGGATTTACAGCAGTTAACCCAGTAATTTCTCAGAAATCTTTTATGGTGGTGAAATACTCTGTCTCTCTGTGAAATTTTTTTTGTTGTCTGTGCACAAAAGATCCTGTGAAGGGTAGAAACAGAGCATTGCCTCTGTGTGTTTCTTTATTTGGTTTTTGGTATTTTCCCCATCAAAAATGCCCAACATCAAATAGGTTTACGCTAAACTTCTGTTGCTCTCTCAAAGAGGGTTACGTTTTCTCTTCACTGACATTGTTGCTCTCTCAAAGAGGCTTACCCTTTCTCTTCACTCACGTTGTTGCTCTCTTACGGAGTTTTATGCAAACTCGTTTTTCTCTGTTGCTCGCAAAGAGTCTTACATAGGCTGAGCTCTGACACCATGACAAAAATCGAAGAGAACAGAATGTGGAGAGGAGGACTTGCTCTGGGTACTTTCTCAGTATTACAAATCACTTAAATAAGATTACATTGGAAACATCACTCATAAATGACTAGAGTCAAACTCGACTTAACGGGACTTAACTGAAATTGAACTCTACACTTGGAGAGACGGTTGTGATACCTAACAAGTGGTTGAGATTAGATTCTCCAATAGTTATTAAGTCTTGATTCTCGAGTAAAACGAGTCATATGAAAGATAAATGCGTTTATGAAGTTGGAGATGGGATTTTTCATCTCATTCACTAAGGATTGACTTAACACTTTGGCATTTATTGACGAAGAGGTAGCCAAGCTCTTCAATTGTCTGTGCAGGGGAATCACCCTGCCCCTGGAAGGTGTCTTCGAGACACCGTGAGATGATGTGATTGATCTCGCTGCAACAACAACTTGAAGGTGTTGATTTCCCAGTTCGTGGAGGAGCGTTTCTCCCCGACCTGAAAATTTGTAGGTATGTTAGGAGTCGCAATTCTTGTGTTGTTGCTCACCTTTTTGCAAACCATCTTCTCCATACTCCAACTATATAAGTAGCCTCCACGTTTTTTTATCTTTCCTCGTCAAATGTTTTTATAAGAGGATGGGATAGGCAAATTTTGGATTGAGAATTGGAAAATCAAAATCAAACAAGAATTAATGGGAGTTGAGAAAGAAATAGAATTATTGATGGATCTCATCGTCCTGGTTTCTTTTTTCTAACATAAATTTATGTTATTTATGCTATCATTGATATTGAGAAAGGGTAAACTTCTCAGAGTTCAAGAAGAGGAATGGCATCAAAAAAGAAGGTTGGTCTTGATCAAGAGTGGACACCCAAAATTTTTCCACCAAGTTGCTACAAAGCAGAAGCATCAAAAATCCATTTGAGCTATAAAAATTAAAGATGGGCCAATTATCATATCCACCTAGGACATAAAATAGGTAGCATTCAAACATTTCAAGTCCCATTTTAAAGCAACAAATGGTGACTTCATGGCAACAAAAATGGAGTTGGTAAACTTATTCCCCCATATGGTCAGAGAAGAGGACATTGAAAGGATGGACAAACCCATATTGAAGGAGGAATTGTTGCAAACCTTGAAAGAAATGGCTAAGGACAAGAGTCTTGGACCAGATGGATGGCCTATGGACTTTTTTATTTTTTTCTACGAGCTGATGGGTTCGAAGCTGGTCAACATGGGACAATCAATCAAGAATTTTGGGCATATTCCAAGAGAATTCAAGACGTCGTAGCAATTGCTCAAGAAACCTTGCACTGAATCAAATCCAGAAAATTAAATTCATGCCTTATGAAAATTGATCTAAGTCGCGCATATGACTATGTGGACTGGGAATTTTTATTAATGATCTTATACAAAGTCGGTTCCCCTCATAGACATGTTCGGTGGATCAAAGCATGCTTCTCTTCAACTGCTATGGTCGTCCTTATTAATGGTGAACTTACCCATTTCTTCAAAATATATAGGGGGCTCTGTCAAGGCTGTGTGTTGTCCCCTTTTCTTTTCATACTGGTTATGGAAGCCCTCAGCAGGGGTATAAAGGCCAAAATGGAGGTTGGTGACATTTTCGGATGTAAATTAAATAGAAATTGTTCTCTGTCCCACATTTTATTTGTGGATGCCATCTTATGTGCAGGGGAGACAACACTTGATGAATGGGCATCTTTCCATATGGTCCTTGAAAAATTTGGACATGCATCTGGTCCGCTAATTAACAAACATAAGTATGAAATTTTCTCTGATAATGCTGATTTGGAATAGATTTGCCATATTGCTTCTCTTTTTGGGGTAAAAATCAGCCCTGTGTTATTGGGTCTCAAGTACTTGGGCTGCCATCTCAAACCTGGTAATTATCACATTACTGACTGGACTTGGCTGTTAGATAAAGTTGAAAAGAAGTTGACATGTTGGGATCACAAGTGGCTCTCGATTGGGGGTAGGGTCACCATGACCAAAGTTGTTCTGCAAAGTATCACGGTCTAGTGGATGCATCTATTCTATATTCCGCAAGAAACCATTAACAATATTGCTGCTCTTTTCTCCAAATTCCTTTGGTTTGGAACTGGGCCCAATTGCAAGATCCATCTCACTCGCCTAAACATGATTTCTAGGCCCATTCAGTTGGGCAGATGGGGTATTCAGGACTCTCGAAGGTTTAACATTGCTCTTCTAGCTTCCAATATCTGGAGGGCCTTCAAAGAAAGAGGTCTCTGGCAAAGAATAATTTTCAAAAAATATCTTCCCTATCCTAGGTTGGAGGAATGGGTGGCTACAGGTGTGCCAATCAATCCCCATTCATCTATCATCTAGAGAAGCTTCAAAATGTGATTCCATGGTTTTGTAGTAATCTTTGATGGTTGGTGGGTAATGGTCAAAGAATTTACGTTGGGATGTGTTTCCGGGAAAACTAGTGTCTATTCAGATCTGCTAGTCCCACTAAGATGGGTAGCTATCTTAGAAACAAACAATTCAAAGTAAATTGTGTTTTCTTTTATGAGAGATAGATGAGAGAGAAGCAGAGAGTACCAACCTTAGTCTTTCGCTTGGCTCCTTGCTTGTTTCCTCTCTCCTTTGATAAAGCTTTCACCACTCCTTTCTCACTTGTCCCACTTCAAAGAACACCTGTAGAGTCAAAGCAGCAAAATACCATCAAAGCATAGAGATCTATAACCATAAATAATGTAGAATTAGATGTACATTAACCATACTGATGCATAAACAAATACAAGATTCAGAAATATACAAGTATATGGAGGAAAACTCAAATAGCTTTATTGATAGAAGTAGTAGAAGAGAGGATTACAACCCAGTTGTCTGAACCAACGCCATCCTCCCAGCATGAAAGCCCTCTTCACCTCATGAAAAGCTAGATCACCCAACAATACAATGCTTCACAGAGAAACCAACAACGCTTCCTTACAAAATACAAAATTCTAGCCTCTGGATCTCTAGAATGAGGGATCCATATATAGATATTTGCAGGGGGGTGATTCAGCTTCTGGGATTTTGATTAGTGTCATTTCACTAATAGTTCTTGGTTCCACTTGGAGATTCATGATCTCTTACTCATCCTTGGGCGAATTCAGAGAGGCAAGTGTCATATGAGCAGTTTCTAGAAGATTCTCTGAGTTTCCACCTAGCAAATCGCCTCTACCATTTGTCTGCTCTCGCTCATCGCACCCTACAGAAGGGCTTTTTAGTATGCATCGCACCCTTTGTGTGTAGCAGGTGAGATGCATCGTACCCTCACCATGGAGCGGTCTATATGGTCCAGTTTTGACCAGTTTTGAGCAGTTTTTCTGGGAGAACTTCTGGGAAATGATGTAATCAGTTGACCTTGATCCTTTAGGGTATGAAACAAAATTTTTAGGGGTTTATAAGCCCTTGGTTTATGGACATATGTGATTGGGGTTACAGTGCCCAAATACGTCTATAACAGTTGCCCCCTAAAGCATGAGGTCGTAAATATTCTGATGTTGGGTGAAATGCTTTATCATGAGGATCCGAGGTTTTTTGAATTGGAAGGTGACCTATAATAAGATACAATACAATACATTATCTTCATCATATTTTCATGATCTAGCTGAGGCGGGCATTCCCATGCTCAACTTTATAAATTCATTTTCATGTACATAGGACAAAAAATCGTCTGTGTGGCAGACTGATGATTTTGGTAGAGCCATCATCCCTAAGCTTGGATGATTATCTGTGCAGCTATGGAGTGCATTTGATGTCTTTATTTTCCTGAATATATCGTAGCCCGGATGGATGAAACTAGATCCAGGGTCTTTAAACTCATTCAATCTTCACCCGAAGTACAAGTCGATCCATGTGAAAAGATGTTATGATGTCGAACATGGAAAGACATCGCCTGATTACCAGCCAATGATGTAAGTTGTTAATAGGCACGAGAGGAATCACTGATAATGATAATGACCCTCAAGGTACTGCAGTACAATTCACGTGGTGTGAATATATGAGTCGATGTCGAACACCATGCAAAATATTTTGGTCAAATGCCATTGATGTAAACCCGTCGCCAGAAGTGAGAAACTTGCCATTGAGGCATGCAAGCTTCAAAGTACTGAAAGGGTTGTTCCTAAGTCAACTTCTTGGATAATGAGTTGATGTCGACAAGAAGTGACCCACTGTAGGAGGGCCTTAATGAATCCCACATCTACGACACGAAATGGAGCAAATGATTTTGTGGAGGTGAAAACGGTCGTATGATACAAGGTTCAGGGTGGCGATCATGAAAAATGGAGCGTGAAGGTATTGCAGTGGATGAGGCGTAAGCTGGGTTGGTGAATTTTCTAAGCGACTTCTCTTGAACATATCGGTGACACTGAAATGGATCGGTAGCGTTAACCCTAAAAATGGATGGTACGGAGGACCAATGGTGATATGATCGGTGAACGGAATAACCCAACCCAACTCAATCATGGTGATGGAGTGAAAGTGTCATGTTCAAGAGCGACCTGCTACCAATGAAGTTCTTCAAGTTTTCTTCCCAATTTTTCCCCACTCATTGTTGACCAGTACCTCTTTATTTTTGTCAAGCTTGAGGAGGATAACATATGCTTGTTCTATAATTTGCCCTTCAGGCAAACCTGTCGCTATGTTTTAGCGAGCCTAGCGACAGTGAAACTCGCTCTTGTCCGTATGGACAAGTTTGTCACTATTGTTTTAACGAGTTTAACGACAAAGACAACTCGATCCTTTTCAGTTTTAAAGAGTTTGAAAAGAGACGGAAAGGAAACTCCAGTAGTCCTTTTTCGTAGTATAATCCCTTAAGTCCGAAAAAGTATAAAATAATACGTAAGGATGACTTTTCCGATCACTTTAGCAAGCCAAAAAAGACAAGCGCTTGATCTTTTTGTGCAATGATCCCTCAGGTCCAAAAAGATTAAAATATAGAGGATGGATGGCACTTCCAATCACTTTAACGAGTTGGAGAGGCCAATTGCTCGGCAATCTTTTCATATTTTACGAGTCTAAAAAGAGCTTAAAAGAGACTCGTTTTTGAGGAACGAGTGATATTTTTGGGTAGCAGCTGGTTCCAGGCAAGTTTGGAAATTTTCAATCACGACAGTGTAAAGAAGGTGGCTAATAGAATCACTCATCGCAGCTGTTCCTCAAAAGGGTAAACAATCAAGTGGAGGCATATGATCGGCTAAAAAGTGGAGGTGATGGTAAGAACATGACCAAGGCTCAAAAGCTGATAGCAATGCGATCACAAAGGTTATTTACCTAAGGTGGGTTAATTTTTTAATGAGCTTTAACTCTGGGGGAACATATTCTCATTGCTAGGTTTATTTTTTAATGAGCTTGAACTTCGTGGAAACATGCTCATCATAATAGTCAGAAATGTTCAATTCACCATTAACACTATGTTCTTTTGACGGTCGTACTACCTGGTCAATCACTCCATCAAATTGATTAGAAATGGAAATACACGCTAGAAAAATGAGTTAAAAACTAACATCTAACTTGAATTACATGAACAGTAACATAAAAGTAGTTTTACCTCTCATTTTTACCATTTCATTCAAATTTGGGATTGTCGGAGCTCTGGAGGTGCTTTCCCCCTAGATTTTCATCAGCTGATTCCAAGAGATTTGGTGGACTATTTTTGGCACCATCTGGACCAGGTAGGAGCTAACCCTGAGCTCTTTAATTGCATTCTTTCCTTTTTTGATTCTAAGCATCTTTTTCTGTTTTTCTGGGCCTCAGGGGTTTGAACATTTCGTTCTCTCCCCATCGCACCTAGTATACATCGAAAGGTGCAATGCATATTGAGCTGGCAATTGGCCAGCCATTATGCATCCCACCCTGTACACAGCTAGGGTGCGATGGGCGCAAGGAGGAAAGTTTATGCATTGTTTTTTCATGGAAATTTTGCCTGTTTTTGCCCAAATTAGGATCCTAATTATTCTCTTGTTTGTTTTTCAGAGATTCATCGGATCAAGATGGTCGTTACATGACATGAACATGAGCATGAAGAAGAGGATATGATTGCTTTACATGATCCGGGTACGATTACTGCATTGCGAAACTGTGGCTTGCTCAAGTTCTTCTGCATATCCAACATGAGGCAACAAATCAACTTGTTGCAATATCTTCTCGATGCATGGGATCCTACCAACCAAGTGTTCCAAATTAGAGGTAAATCCATCCCTTTGACTGTTGAGGATATCTATTTTTTGACTGGGTTATCGAGGTGTGGGGCCCCTCTCTCACTATCAAGTTCCGCCCGTGGGGGTGAATCCGTGAGGGATTATATTCACTGGTTCTGTAGAGATGGATCTCAGCCGAGCAGGGACGACAAGATTAGTATTCGAGATGTCACTGACCAGTCGTTGAGGACTATCTTATTCACCTTTTCTTGATTGGCTGGTAGCATGGCTCTTCACTTGGCCAACAAGTCCTATATGCAGTATGCCTTGAAATGCCTTGAACCAAAGGTATTCAACTGGTGTGATGCAATACTTCTGGTTATAAAAGAACAGCTTACCAAGGTGAAGAACGGAAGATCTAAGAACTTTGGTTATGGTTATATTTTGACCACTTTCGCCTTGGAGAGGATCCCATTGATGCAGCCACAGAACATTTCACTCGGACTGCCAGCACCGATGGAACCACGGATGCAGAAATGGGTTGATCTTATGGACAGACATGCTGGTCAGTCACTGATTTCATTCTCTGATGCCTTCTTTGAGTGGTTCAACCATCAACAGATGGTTTATGCCGAGTACCCATATGTTGGGATGGATTTTTGGGGCGACCCAGATTTGGTGCTGCCGGCTGGCGAGCAGTGGGGTTTTATAGGTAAAAAGATCTAACTATATCTATGTTTATTGATTTTATAATGTTCTTGTGTTTTTTAGATTATATCAAGACTAATCAAACCCATATATATGCAGATATTGGACCAATGCGACCAACAGTGCACCCGAGGGTAGCAGTTGTTGTTCCGGTAGGAGAGGCTGTAGGGAGGGCTGTCCTTCACGATCTGGACGTAGCTGAGACCCTTGCAGTATTGCAGGATCAGATTGAGGGTCTCACCCTTGGTATTCAGGATGTGAGGACTGACGAGTTACCTTTGAGATTACAGCGCCATACCATTGGCATGCCGAGTCGATGGACTAGGCTCTTACGTATGATCGCACAGGCGGTGACTTGTTATCACCAACACCATTAATCTAGGGTGCTTTCCTGAATTTTTGAGTTTTTGGGTTGTATGACCGATTTTGTCCTAGACACAGAACATTTTGTAAAAACTATAAACAGTTATATATATTTTTGATTTTCGGAGCTTTATTTTGGTTAAGTTATATGATCCTGATGCAAATGTTGATGCTTTTTCTTTTATAAATGTTGCAAATGTCTATCTAACACATAATGTGCTAATGGATTAGTTAATGTTTTTAAGTTTATGGAAATGTGTTGATATTGAATAGAATCAAATTGCCTTTCCAAAATCCTGACCCTTAGAAACATACGATAGATAGCTGGATTCCGAACGGAATATATGCCAGTAAGCTATAGGATGACAAGTTGTAAGTCTAGCCTAACAACAAGTCGGCGTATGCCATATGCGATGGCATCAGAGAGAAGCTCTATCAATGTGCTGTACTCAACGATGTTGTTCGTTGACCGACCAATACATACTCCTCTGAAACTCACTAACTCGCCGCTTGGATCAAAAATGGCCCAGGCTGTAGAAGATAGGTTCTGCGTACTACGACTAGCTCCGTCGGCATATCCAACAAATGATTCCAATAGGTTCGACATCTACAACAAATGCAAAAGTGGATTACCTAACCAAAACGATCACTCTTGATGAAAACAAAAACGTAACAAAAGCATATAAAGAGATTACTACACTTAGTCAAGCATAGTAACGCTTAAGGTACAACCCGTTTCGGGGTTGCGACAGTGGAATCCCATTGTAATCTACTAGCTCATAGGCTCCTTTTGCTAAGACTCGCTTAACAATGTAGGGACCCATCCACAATGATTAGAACTTACCTGCTCCCAATTTATCGGATTCCTGATCGTAAAGTAAGACCAGGTCACCTTCTAAGAAGACACGGGGCTTGACATTCTTGTCAAATTGCGCCTTGACTCATTTCTTATGAGCTTCGTTAGCCAAGGCGGCGTCACGATGGGTTTCATCCAGTTGGATTAATTCCAAGAAACGAGCCTCTTCCTCTGAAGTTTTGGGGAGGAGGTCGACTGCGAGCTTAAGAGATGAAATTTCACACTAAACCGGTAAGACCACTTCCAGGCCATACACCAACTGAAAGGGTGTAAATCCGGTTGCATTTCTCACCAATGTCCTATATGTGCACAAGGCTGAGTACAGGATTAGGTGCCAACTCCGTTTGTGGACTCCAATCATCCTTTGTCGCATGCGTTTTAGGACTTTGTTGGTGGCCTCAACTTGTCCATTAGCTTGCGGATAATACGGAGTAGAACTGTCGTGGGACAGTCCTAATTTGGTAGCCAATTCAACCATCATGTGATTGCGGAAATGTGATCCATGATCTGTGACTATAGCTTGTGGAACACCAAATCTAGAGACTACATGATTGAAAAAGAAAAGAGCAACCGTTTCACCGCTGTTGTTTAATGTAGGCATCGCCTCGGCCCATTTTGTAAAATAGTCAACCGCGACTATGATATACCCATACCCCCTAGCCGAGGTGGGGTTACATGTCATGAAATCTATGCCCCATTTGGCGAATGGCCCAACAACAACAACTGGATGTAGAGGTGCAAGTGGAAGTCTGGTTTTGTTGTCGAAGATTTGACAAACATGGCAACTTCTGACTGTGATTATGCAATCTTTGAACATGGTAGGCCAGAAGTAACCTTCTCGTAAGATCTTTTTTGCCGTAGCGTAACCAGATTGATGCTCCCCACACACGTCTGAATGGCAATCATTCAGGACTTTTTCGGCCTCCTCATGGGTGAGGCACCTTCGTAGAACTGTATCGATACTGCGATGGTAAAGTGTATCACCGACGATCATGTAGTCTTTTGCTTGGTATCGAGTACATCATTGTTCGGAGCGAGAGGTATTAGGCCTGTATGTTTGGGTTTGGAGATAGATTATTATATCTTCATATCATGGATCACTTGTCGATATCAAAAACAAAGATTCATCCACGATTGATGCTTTGGTGTTGAATCGTTGGACGACAATGGGAAGTCGCATAGTAACTCCGCGAAAACCAGAGATTTTTTTTATTTGGATTTTACGAATTCTAGATCAAACTCTTGCAAAATGGCTATCCATTTTGAATAGTGTCGAAATCTCTGTACCGCTTGAACAACTGAAAGAGCCAACTTTTCAACATAGGAGTACTTTCTTTCTGTATCATTTAAGTTTTGACTTAAATAATAGACAGGATGTTCAGTTCCATTGTCTTCTTGAACTAAAACCATTGCAATGGTTGTATCTGCTGCATCTAGATACAGGTTAAAGTATTTTTGATAGTCAGTAGCATACATTAATGATGCTTTTATTAGGGATTCCTTTAGAGCATCAAAGGAAGCTTACACAACCTGATCCCAGTTAAAGGGCACTTATTTTTTCAAAAGACGCGTATAACCTTTAGCAAGTTTGGCGTAATTTGGAGTGAACCTCATCAGAAAGTTTGCTTTCCCTTGGAGTTTTTGAATCTAAAGGAAATTTGAAGGTGGAGGCATATCGATGATTTCATGAACCTTACATGGGTCATGTCGAATCCCATCCTTAGAAACTATGAAACCAAGTAAACGACTAGAACTGACACAAAATACACACTTGTGTGGATTGAGTCGTATTAGTGTCGGCAACGTAGAAATATAGCTCTCAAATGTTGCAGATGGTCAGTCTGCTTTCGCGAATGAGCCGGTAGATCGTCGAGATACGGTTGAACGATGTTCTTGATGTCGTGGAAGGCATAGTTCATTGCCCTCTGAAAACTAGCCCCTGCGTTCTTTAAACTGAAAGGTAGTTTGCGGTACACGAATGTGCCCCATGGACATATAAATGCAATCTTTGACTGGTCCTGTGGGCGGATATTTATTTGATTATACCCAGAAAATCCATCCATGAATGAAAAGATTTCGCATCCGATGCATTCATCAATTATCTGGTCGATGAAGGGTGTAGGATAGTTGTCCTTTGGACAAGCTTGATTTATATCCCTGTAATCAATGCACACTCTAATCATTCCTTGCTTTTTCATCACAGGAACAATATTCGATACCCAATGAGTTAGAGGAACCAGGTAAATGAAACCAGCATGTAAAAGTTTTTCAACTTCTGCATTGATGGCAGCGGCTTTCTTTGGGTGTACCTGCAGAAGCTGTTGTCGTACCGGTTTGACATCTGGATACATCTTGATTTCGTGTTCAACGACGCTCAAGTCAATGCATGGCATTTCTTCATATGACCATGCAAAGACATCTCTGAATTCGCGAAAGAGAGCGCAATATATTTCCAGTTCTGAAGAAGAGAAAGATTTGCTGACATGAATATTCTCTACAACATTAGGTTTGGTCGAGATATTTATGGTGATAGTTTCTTCAATATTGGACAAATTTTGCTCGGAATCCACCATATTTATAGTATTTGATAGAAAATAAAAAACTGAAGGATGATTAAGGTCACTGGAATAATCTTCGTTGTAATCCGGAAGATGGGAACAATGGTGGTAATCTTCCCATGGTGCCTCTCCTATCATCATTGACTGAATGATTCCTTCGTCTGTAGAATTTACATGCGACCAAGGATCTTAAGAGGTGCCATATTCCTTAGACCTATCTACCCAAACACTCGATGAGCATTGATTTGGGTTTGCCACCCAGGCCAATAAAATTGATTGCTACAATATTTCTATTGGGCTTGGAGGCAATACCTTGCGATGATCCATGCTAACAAAATTTTCGGAAATCTTTTGAATCCTTGTAGATATAGAAGATATCATATTGTAGGTTTCCACCATGGCCACTTCCGCCAGATTACTCGGAGGCGGTAGGGAAAAAGTACCCATTAAGGTAGGGTCTTTTAGGAGGCCTACTCCAATATTTTGAAGCATTGAGAGCTTCCATGGATCATTGGAATGCTTCCCGTAACTTGTGAACTGTTGGGGAGAAAGGTTTGTTGGTCAACGATTGTAATTCCTCCTTAGAAGGGAAATGCAATCTTCCTAAAATATGTTGACACAATAGCAACCATAGCATAAATCCAGGGCCTTCCCAGTAGGATATTGTAATCGAGGTTTCCATCGATAACTTCGACATCAATTTCTACTGTCTTGCCCCCCAGTTCAACTTGCAAGTTACTTAAAATCCCATACGGGGTGTATGTTCATCCATCAAATTCTTTTAATGTTGTTGATGATCTTGACAAGGGTGGTGATCCTAAAGTTTTCTAGCAACTCATTGACATAATGCAGGTAGATTCCCCCTCATCAATGATTGTTCGATGAATAGTTTTGTTGAGGGCTTTCACTTGTATGAGGAAAGCGAGTTGAGCCGGTAATTGAGGTTCGTATCCTTGATGATTAAAGGCCACAATATTGGAATCCGCTGGGTCAATCCAACCTATTGCTGATAATAGAGCCTGCTTTTGGGAGGGGCAATTTTGTAGTACGTCAAGTGTCGACATAGCAAATGGCGATTGGGCTAGATCCTATACTATATTATAATTCTGTGCTGCTTGGGGACAAGGATTAAGTGTCGATTTGTGTACTACTCCCTTTGGTGGATTTATCGTTAACTCAGGAATGATGAGTGGCACAACTTCGGTCGAAGCTGTTGTTGAACTACTAGGTTGATCTGTAGCCTTGTTGTTCGATAGCTATGGATTCCCATAATCTTTATTCCTTGTCGATATCAAAGCATCATTTTTCTGTTTCGAAATGGACATCATAAGCACTTGGGATGGAGAAGCAATGTCGTTAGCAACTAGATTGGTTTCTGGGTTTGGAAACAGATCAGTCAAGACCGCTGAGGTATTTGAACTCTTAAAGAACTTCTTGATCTCAGCTTTATGCGGAC
This sequence comes from Pinus tabuliformis, assembly GCA_031772625.1. Classification (NCBI taxonomy): domain Eukaryota; kingdom Viridiplantae; phylum Streptophyta; class Pinopsida; order Pinales; family Pinaceae; genus Pinus; species Pinus tabuliformis. The sequence continues at coordinate 334,918,608 of CM062820.1, forward strand.
AATCTTTCGTCCAATGGTCCTCATCGCATATAAAACATGGATGACTAGGTTTCTTTTGCCTAGAAGGGTTTCCAGAAGATTTTTCAGGAGTCGAATCTGTCAGGCCAGGAAGTAACTCCAATAGGCAGTAAAACTGATTCGATTGATTTCATTAGGTATGCTATTGTTATATACAAAAGGATGTGACTGCTCAGTTCATCTCCTGATGACTGTTCACATTCCTAATTTAACTATTTACATAAATTCACCTAATCGTGAGGATTAGGTGTCAACATTCCCCCCCTTAATCTGAAGGGATGTTGGTGAGTCCAACCATCATTCTGAATCTTTCAAGTTTTTCTCTTCCAAGCGCTTTGGTGAAGATGTCTGCAATTTGCTCATTTGTGGAACAATGATGGAGATGGATTGTTTTGGCCTCAACATGATGTCGGATCAGATGATATTTAGTATTTATGTGATTTGTTCGATCATGGAACTTTGGGTTCTTGGCCAACTTTATTGCAGATGTGTTGTCAATCATAAGTGGAGTTGATTGTACTTGTTTTACCTGCAAATATTCAAGAATTTTCCTGAGCCACACAATTTCTTTTGTTGCTTCAGCTGCTGCCACATATTCTGCTTCTGTTGTGGAATCTGCTGGAACTGATTGTTTGCATGATCTCTAGGAGACAGCTCCTGATCAAAGACTCATACCATATCCTGAAGTAGATACCCCAATTTCTTTGTCTCCATCGAAGTCTGAATCAGAGTATCCGATCAAACTGAAGTCATCCACCTATGTGTAATTGATTCCAAAGTCTTGAGTTCCCTTCAAGTACTTTAGAACTCTTTTTGCAGCAGAACAACATCCGTCACAAGGTTTTTGCATAAACCTGGAGAGGATTCCAACAACAAACGAAATGTCTAGTCTGGTAGTAGTAAGGTAGTTGAGACTTCCTACAAGCTGTCTATACTTTGTTGCATCCTCAAATTCATCTCCTTCAATAGATGTGAGCTTAAAGTTTTGTTCCATTGGAGTAGTAAGAGGGTTGCACTCTGTCATGCCAAATCTGTTTAACAAATCTCCAATGTATTTCTTTTGAGAAAGAAATATGGACTTTGGATGTTGGGTTACTTCAATGCCAAGATAGTAATGAACATAGCCCAAATCAGTCATTTCAAAACTTTTCCCCAATTCCTTATTTATGGATGCAATGTAGCTTTCATTGTTCCCTGTCATTAAAAGATCATCTACATATACCACACGATATAAAATTGTTTTGCCAACTTTCCTGACAAATAAAGTTGCATCATCAAGATCAAAATGATTGAAGTTGAGTTTCAGAAGATGCTCAGTTAGTTTTTCATACCAGGCTCGCAGTGCTTGTTTGAGGCCATACAAGGACTTCACAAGTTTGTATACTTTATGTTCATGTCCTTTCACAGCAAATCCTTCAGGCTAGGACATAAAAACATACTCTTTTAGATCTCCATCCAAGAAGGCAGTTTTTACATCCATTTGATGGACTTTCCAACCGTTCTGAGCTGCTAGTGCAAAGAGTGTCTGGTTGGTGGCCCATTTTGCTATGGGGGAAAAATTTTCCTCATAGTCGACCCCTTCCTTCTGTGCAAAACCTTTTGCCACAAGCCTAGCTTTGTGCTTGTCAAGTGAGCCATCAACTTTGTACTTGTTCTTGTAGACCCACTTGCAGTCAATTGGTTTGGTTCCAAATGGAGGATCAACCAGCTTCCAAGTGTCATTCTTTATGAGGCCATCATACTCCTTTTGCATTGCTTCTTTCCATTCATCATGAGAAGCATCTTCTTTAAAGGAAGTTGGTTCAAAATCTGTAGACAAGTTCAATTCACAATCATAAGAAACATCCATATCAACAGGTGAATTAGAGTCATCTACATCACCTCCATTTTGTCGGTTTGAATTTTTGGTCCCTGTTTTTCCAATTTCATCAGGATGAACACTTTCAAGTGTCTTCGTCAGCCACTTTGGGGGACCTTTCTAAGATGGTCCAAGCTGCTCTGTTGATTGAGTTGAGACTGAATCAAGATTGACTCTCCCTATTCTATCAATTACATCACTTAAAGCATCATTCGTTGTTGGAGTTTCATTTGGGGGAGAGTGTTCTTCAGAAGAAGATTGCACATGTTGATCTAGAATAGGAATCCCCCCTTAAAGATGTGGAATCTGATTATCAAATTCTTGAAATGATTTTGTTTTTGCGAATCTATCCAAGCGATCAAGTTGTCGCTCAATAACATTGTCAGATTTGGATGATTCAAGAAAAATTACATATCTAGATATAACAAACTTTTTATTTACTTCATCATAGAGGCGGTATGCTTTGGAGGTGTTTGAATACCCCAGGAAGATACACTTACGACTTCTAGCACCAAATTTGTTTCTATGTACCTTTGGTATCAAATCATAACAGGTAGAACCAAAGACCCTGAGATGTTTTACCGAAGGAACATGTCCATACCACAATTCAGAAGGAGTCTTGTTTCTTATAGCATTAGATGGGCATCTATTCTTTATATATGCAGAACATAGAACAGCATCAGCCCAAAACATTATCTTTACATTTTTGAAGAAAAGCATGGATCGTACCATATTCAAGATTGTTCTATTCATTCTTTCAGCTACACCATTCTATTGGGGATTATAAGGCACAGTTGTTTGATGTTTGATCCCATGTTGACGAAGATAGTTTTCAAATTCATTTGATGTATATTCATTTCCATTATCAGTGTGAATAGACCCAATATGAGATTGTGCATAATTTTCAATCCATTTATGAAACTTCTTGAATGTTTGAAAAGCATCACATTTATTCTTCAATAAATAAACCCAACACATTCTGGTGTAGTCATTAATAAATGTCATGATATATTTATTTTTATTTTCAGAAGGAACAAGCATTGGACCACATAAATATGAATGAATAAGTTCAAGCTTCCTATGTGCTCTTGAATGTGAATCATGAAAAGACTGTTTGCTATGCTTTCCTAGAATGCAAGCATCACATTGCTTAAGTTTTCTAGGAATTGTAGGCAAACCAACAACACCATTTTTCTTCAATAAGCAGAGACTATCATAGTTTAAATGTCCAAATCTAGCATGCCATAATAAACTTGATGGAAGTGTACCTTCTTCATGATGAGAATTGTATGAGAAATGTTGTGCATGAGCAGATGTTCCTTGTAGCTTAAGAAGCCTTTCTTCTTCTATTCCCATCATGACAAGTGAGTGGTCAGATGCTTTTCTTACCTCAAGCTTGCCATCAAACATATGAATGGAGTGACCTTGCTAGCGGATGTGGACCAAGGACAACAAGTTTCTCTTGAGCTGTGGGAGGTATAGAACATGATCCAGAAGAAAATATGGAAGACCAGACAGTTTAAGCCTGATTGTGCCAAGCCTTGATGGCTTGATTTTTTATTGATATGCAAAGTATACTGCTCCATCAACATTGTCAGTGAAATCTTCAAAAAAATCTTTTCTATGAGTCATGTGACAGGTTGCTCCTGAATCAAGCAACCAATCATTTTTCCAGGAAGTAAGTGAAGCATTAAACAAATCTTCATTTACTCCAATGTTACATTGTGCCTCAACATAGTGAGCGGATTCAGGTGTTTTACCTTTGTCTATATCATTAGTTTTACCTTTTTGTTGGTTTCTTTTCTGCTCAATTTTGTCCCATGGTAGCTTGCATGTAGAGGCATCACGTGATCCATTTCTTTTGCAGCGAATGCAATGCAGATCTGCCTTTTCTCCTTGAGAATGTCTGCCCCCCCTGCCTCTAAAATATCTTCCTCTTCCTCTTCGTCCACCTCTTCCTCTTGTAGAATCTTGAGAAAGATGATTTTCTTTATGAGCAAGGCACATAGTCTCTTCAGAAGACTTAGGGGTTGTCTTCTTTCCAAAAGCTTTCTCTCTTTCAGCAATTTTTTTCACAAGAGAGTCAAAGGCTATATCTTTGAGATTTCCATTTGCTTGCAAAGACTCAAGATAATTGGAGTAAGTAGGATAAAGTGCCTTGAGAAAAGCAATAAGAGGTATATCCAGCTCAACCTTAATAGATTTGATATCATGCATTATAGACTTTACTTTAGATGTAAGAGCAAGAGGATCATTATTTTGCAGTTCAAGAGTGAAGAGTTTAATCATGAGTTGGACAACTTCAAGTGCAAAATGTGAGTCATAGAGTTCTTTCAGTTTTTGTAGGGCTTCAAAGGCAGTTGAATATGATGAGATATGGCGACTCACCTCTTCATTTATAGATGCTGCGATTAATGCATAAGCTTTGATGTTCTTATTTTCCCAAATGACAAGCTCTTTGTCCGAGGTAGGCTGTACTAGGTCATTGTCTCCTTCTCCGACACACACTCCTTTCCACAACTCATTGAAGATGAGGGTGTTTTTTATCATTCGGGACCATTCAGGATAGTTCTCCATGCCAGTGAGAACTATTTCTACCATGGCGATGATTAAATGCATTCTGTAAGAAAATAAATTACTTCTGCTGATAGAAAACAATATATATGTTATACCTTCCACTTCTCAACCATATACAATATCACCATAAAAAAAATTAATAAAATTTCATTCCACGCTCACCGCACCAATGTTTTTACATGAAACAGTAGCATTTGAAAATGTATTTGAAACCATTCACCATACAACAATTTCACACCTCTGTCATTCAATATATTGACTAGACTTTAAAAGAAAGAAGTATGGCAACATATTATTCAATCCAAAGAGAATATTTCGACCAATTTTTAAAAGGGAGTATCGCAACTTAGTCCTCTAGTGCACTGAAAATACCAATTCAGTGGACACCATTAATTGAACATCCACCGGCTGTCGTAGTGCCAAGTTTTAATAGCAGCTTCAAAACTTATTCAGGGCGCACACACCATTTCACTGAGACCACTGAGCGCAACACGAATACGCCTTTTAAATCCAGCTGGAGATGAAAGCATGTCTATCAAGTGAGGAACGAACAATGAACATGGTGAGATACAACACATCCGTGGTTGCTTCCTTTACGCGTCCACTCTGCTGAGCTTGGACGCTACCGGAAATTATCACCAATATGATGGGACCCTCTGCTTCCTATCGATTGGGTTCTGGCAACGAAGATGCTTGTTCAGCGATACAGATTATTCAGAAAACGCAATTCTTTAAAAGTGATTGATTGCTTAGTGGAATCAAACTGGAAAATGGTATTCACCTTTAGGCAGCATCGGCCCTTTTTCAACTTGCATTTAGAAAGATGTCACTCAATCACAAACTTCTGCAGTAGCTTACCACTAGATTTCCTTAAACGAGAAGTTCAAATACAAGTACTGTGTGGATAGTAACCAAATCGATTCATGACGGTTAACTCCCACACGACCAGCAACTGTAAGAAACCCGCAAAGAACCAATGCAGAAACAACTGGGAAAGGAGAAAATTCTCAACACGAATACACAGTCAATCCAACAGTGTTTTCATTTCAATTCAGCGCATACAATAATGCAGTAAACGCAATACAGTTAAACGCATCATCATAGAGGACAGAGGATAGCGCGCATACAATAATACAGTTAAACGCATACCAATTCAGTGAAAAAATGCAGACGACAGAGGCATTGATGACAGAGGCATCAGAACAGTGCTCAGGTTAGAACGATAGAGAACAACATTCAGTGGACAGTGCTCAGACCAGCGTACAACCCACAGTAGCAAAAATGAAGGGAGTTACAACTTATTTTGAGAACTAGCTCTGATAGCATGTCAGGCCAGGCAGTAATTCCAATAGGCAGTAAACCTGATTTGATTGATTTCATTAGGTATGCTATTGCTATATACAAAAGGATGTGACTGCTCAGTTCATCTCTTGATGACTGTTCACATTCCTAATTTAACTATTTACATAAATTCACCCAATCGTGAGGATTAGGTGTCAATAGAATCTTCATGTTTCTTCTTTTTGTTTTTCCCTTTCTTCTTGCCCCCTGGTTGATTCGATTCTTTGCCTTTGTTAGTCGACACTACATTAACCTCTGAGGCAAGAAGTTTGTCATTTGCCTTTTTACTGGAAACTGCAAGGGCTTTACCAGATAGGGCCTTTGCGGTTTGTGTACTTGAGGTGCCAATCACGCCGTCGCCGGCATGAGAGTCCCTGTTCGATTTAGGAGGAGGAGGAATGGAAAATTTTGGTCTAGGAGCATCATGAATTTTGTCATAGAGCATGCTAGACTGAGTATAGATCAAGTCTAGATATTGTGCACGAACAATGACTTGCTCTTTAGTGACAACTCCTCCCTTGGCCACATCTTCTGTAATAGAAGGTAACAACAACTTAATAAACCATTCAGCTAGTGTTGGCATTATGAGATAAGTGTTGTCCTTGATGGCAAACCACACTGATGAGAAATCATAGTGCAGAAGGTCAGCAGCAAGGAATTGATGATCAGACTATAAGAAGAAGAGAAAGTTCATACATGCAGGTTCATTAAGCCCAAGTCGCGTATACACGCTAGTTCACTATATACCAAGTCGCGTGTACGCAGGTTCGCTATATACCAAGTAGGGTATACACGCAATTTCATGAACGGAAAAGAGCGTACATGTCGGAAAGCTTACTTTTGGTATGTGGTAGTTAGTCCTCGGTACTTGAGCCTATGTTTTTGGACCAAAGTATCTCGACAGTCGTGTTGATCCCGAGTTTTGAAGTTGATGGTATTGGATTTCTATGGTTTTGGCCCGTGGTATTGAGCAAGGCCTAAGGCTATATAAGGAGAAGAACATCATTAGGCAAATGTATCTGAAAAGTCTTGAATATCTGATGAAGTATTAGATCCAGTATGTAGGTTATGGGTTGATGATGCAATTGCTTGTTCTGAGCTAAGGAGAGATCTCACCGGTTGATGGAGAACAAGATCTAAGGAGAGATCGGGATCAAATGGTTTGAAATGAACTATCTTTATATGGTTGATTATGCTTATTCTAGATCTGCATACTGACGCAAATAATATTCTATAAGTGTTATAGTATGATTGATGTCTGGTACAACTCAAAGTTATAAGAAATAATTTTAGATCTGTACGCGGGTTGGCTTTGGAAAAAGGGCGTATACACGCAGGTTGGGTTCATCCAAGTAGCGTGTACACTGTAAAGCTTGATATTTGAAGTTGCAGATGGGTCTGATGGTTATTGCAGAGTTCTGTGTCTGCTCTGTGCTCTGGTGACTGTATTGTTGACAAAGTTTCAGTGTTTTAGTGCTTCAGTAATTGATGATGCAGGTTGTACTACAATGGTGATTGTCTTATGGATCCAGTATGAAAATGTATGAAACGTGGTCCCGGGTCGATCGTAGGCCAGCACCTACGTACTGGTAAACATATCAGCCAGTACAAGAGCAAAGGAGTTGTAGCTCCCTTCCAGGAGCAGCTGAAGAACGAGTAAAGGTTGGAGCATTCTGTAGGCAGGCACCTACGTACTAGTAAATGGATCGGCTAGTACAAAAGCTAAGAGGGTTTTAGCCCTCTACAGGTTGTAGCCTGTGTGCTGGTAAAGGACTGCACCAGTACATTGTAAAAGAAGTTTCTTATTAAAGGAAGATAGAAACAAATTGCAGCAGGTGGTTTTCACCCACATTGGGTTTCCACCTTATATCATGGTGTTCATGTGTGTGCCTTATGTGTGATGATCTGTTTTGTTATACTGCACCTGTTTACTGTTAATATGGGTAATAATGTTCTGATGCATTTACTGAAGATAAGCTAAATGAATCATAAGATTATTGCATGTACGCTAGTTGCCCTTAACAAAGTCGCGTGTATACGCTGATATCCTTAACTGAAGCTGCGTGTATGAATCTGAGTATGAAATTGAAAAGTTTTATCTGATCTGATAATACTGATTCACCCCCCCCCCTCTCAGTATTATTTCCAACAACTAGAAGCTGATTAGGAACATATGTCTTTACCATCCAACGACGATGTCACCACTCATGAATATGATAAGATATGTGAGTGGTTGTTGTCTGTTTAAAATTGGTAAGGAACTTCGTTCCTGTTTCGTACCTTATGGGTTACCCGCAAAGCTTTGTTGCTTGGGTCCTTGGTAAGCTTGCTGGAGTTGCGGTTGTTGATATTGCACCAACCATGGCTGTGAGACCATTTGCTGTTGTCCAATACTGGATGTTTGACCAAGATGAGGGGTGATAGTGCCATTTTGAGCCTGAGTCACTTCAGTTAAGGAGCCACTAATCGGTAGTTGTGATTGAGCCATGGAGACAAGAGGCTGTTGTATTACGACCTCAGAGACTTGAGGTTGACATACAACATGTAGCACGTGTACTTGCGACACCGTCACAATAGTCGGTGTAGTGGGAATGTTAGACACAGGTTGATTTTATTGCATTGAATATACAACTCTCGGCTGTTGAGGCAGTATTGGTATCCAACCATTGGATGTAATTCCAGCTTGTCCTGAATTTTTTTGTGAAATCTCATATGGTTATTCTACCAGAGGGAAAAATAAAAAGGCATACTACCCCCCATATGGCGGCAATCCAGGGTTCAAAGGGTAAATTGGTCTTTGGAGACTGGACTGCCCAAATTGATACTGTTGTGAAGGATCAATTTGCTGAGATTCAACATAAGAAATTCCAGATAAGGTTTCGGATGAACAAATAGGAACAAAATATACTGTCAAAACAGTCCCTGGGTGGACTCCATCTAGTGGTTGAGAACTAGTTGGGACAGATGGTATACTGGCAAGCATTGTCAGAGTAGCAGCAGGATGTTCTTCTACTGCTGTATCAGGTGACACAATCCTAGATGTCGATGGTTGTTTAGACATATTGAGTCTATCCAAAATATTTCCTAGCGATTCGACAGGAACTTGTGATGAAGGGTGACTAACTTCTGTAGTAGAAGGATATAGGTGGATCACAGTTTCAAAATGCAATGGGGTACTGGATGGAAGATCCTCCACAATCTCTTCTATAGAAATCAATCCAGGTGGAAGAGGTAGACCATCAGGTCTGTAAAATATTTTTGGTGCCGAAGAAGGTATAGACTCTGCAGTGACAGATGTTGGAGGGATGACACCTTCTGAATTAGCCCTAGATGGAGCTGGTTCATCAATAGAAGTGTTTACCGTTACACTAGGATCAGTTCTAATGTCCTCTTGTAACTGAAAAACTTCTTTTGTAGAGGCAGGGGATCCAGAAATAATTAGAGTAACTAGAGTCTCTGATGATGTTGAAACACAAGTTTCAAATAAACCAGGAGACTTTGACCCAGTTAAACGAGATCGGTTGGCCCGGAATGGTTTCGTTTCTAGAGTCAAAGACGGTTGACTCGTTAGTCTCCACGAACGACAAGGTTTTGATTGACTTTCTTCCACGATTGCAGATTACTTGGTCAACTCAAAATTAAAAGGGGAAAATGTTATTTAGAATTAAATGAATTTTATGACGCTTTGACACAAATTGCTTTTTCAATTTTTAAGAGTCGAGAAAAAGCTAAAGATGACTAGTCGCCTTCAATTTTTAATGAGCCTGAAGTGACAAGTGCTCAGATGGACCTTTTCTTTTAAGGAGTCTGAAAAGGAATGAAAGTGACTGCTTTGGAAGTCTAGACAGAGGGATTACCAAACCAATCACAAAACTGCAATATACACCTCGGTGGTAAATTATAGAGAAATTACCGAGGACTTTATGTACGGTAGTCAATCTTCCCGAATGCTATGTTCAGTGCATTGCGATCGATAGGGCGGCAGACACGGCTTCCTAAGGATAAAGGATATCAACCTATTGTGGTCTCCTAATATATACTCAACAGTATGTTGGAGCACAAGTCCATACTGGCACTTGTCGTATCAAAGAGGAGGAATCACCCAACCTACGATGAAAACGATAGTTACCAGACTTTACGATGCTAGAATATGTCTCTAGCCTAGACTTCTAGATGTTGTGCATTAGGTTCCAAAGAATTTTTATGTTCATTGAGGTTTATTTTACAGTTGATCTTTCTTAAGAAGTTTGCCTTTCAAGGTTCACTGCGTGATGTAGATGTACAATTCCTAAATATGCAATCTAAGATGATAAACAATCGTTTATTTTCTTTTAGCAATGAAAATCCTAGCTACTAAGGAAAGAAGAGTAAAATTCTTTCAACATAGAGCAGAGAGCACCCACTAAGATGCAGTTTTCCTAAATCAATTTCCGCATGCAGTCTAAATGCAAATGCACATGCATGTATTTGTTTTTCAGTTTCCTTAATGTGAGAATGACAAAAAGAAAACTAAGTACAGATCTGAACTACTTTTCTTCAAAGCGACACTTTAGCAATTTCTTTTCAAAAACGAAAGGAAGACTAGGACGAAACTTTCAATTTCGAATGGAAAACTGCTTTCAACACTTCAAATAATTGATAATTCAAATCAAATACAGTGGCAAAAGTGTAATCGACTATCTAAAAGAGGAAGACTTTACGACACTCTTTTCTTGACTGAAAACGACAGTTGCGACACTTTCAAATCAAAAGACGACAGTTCGATTAAGCTAATTTTTGCAAAGGAGGATTGTAAATGATGAAAAATACATAAAAAGTATTCACAATTACTTTTCAATGGAGGCTGAATAATGTAAAGGAAGAAGGTTTCAACAGTGATATACTGATCATAGGCAGCAAACTACTGAATAGAACTAAAAACAATGAAGAAAAAACCAAAATATGGAGAGAGAAATAGTTTCATTCAATCATCGCACCTGTCCTTAAGGGAAACAGGGATGCATCTCACTTGTAGCACATGGGAGGTGCGATGCATCCAGTCTGCCAATGAGAGACAATGCGATGGTCTAGGGACGAGATTGAGCTTGGTTTTTACCCACAGTTTGCAACTAAGTTCAAGGGTTTAGGCTGAGCTTATGATAGGCAGTAAACACAAAGTATAGGGGCTGATCTAATGAGGTTATTGAGATACCACCAGGGCACTTAGGATGTTTTTAATTTATATGTTCAATTTATAAACCAACCCAGAGATTGACTGAAGCAGCGTTAATCTACTTTGTAGTTGCATAGCAAAAGCAGTTCAAAGGCTAGTTGGCTTAACTTCAGGCTTTGTCTGTAGTTTATAAAGCAAACAACAATAACAAACAAACAAACTATTCAATCCCCATCGAAGTCGCCATTTTTTTTTTCCGAGAAAAATAGTGTCTACTCAGATCTGCTAGTCCCACTAAGATGAGTAGCTATCTTACAAACAAACAATTAAAAGTAACTTGTGTTTTCTTTTATGAGAGCTAGATGAGAGAGAAGCAGAGAGCACCAACCTTAGTCTTTCGCTTGGCTCCTTGCTTTTTTCCTCTCTCCTTTGATAGAGCTTTCGCCACTCCTTTCTCACTTGTCCCGCTTAAAACAACACCTATAGAGTCAAAGAAGCAAAATACCATCAAAGCATAGAGATCTATAACCATAAATAATGTAGAATCAGATGTACATTAACCATACTGATGCATAAATAAATACAAGATTCAGAAATATACAAGTATATGGAGGAAAACTCAAATAGCTTTATTGATAGAATTAGTAGAAGAGAGGATTACAACCCAGCTGTCTGATCTAGCGCCATCCTCCCAGCATGAAATCCCTCTTCACCTCATGAAAAGCTAGATCACCCAATAATACAATGCTTCACAGAGAAACCAACAACACTTCCTTACAAAATACGAAATTCCAACCTCTGGATCTCTAGGATGAGGGATCCGTATATAGATATTTGCATGGGGGTGAGTCAGCTTCTGGGATTTTGATTAGTGTCTTTTCACTGGTAGTTCTTGGTTCCACTTGGAGATTTCATGATCTCTTACTCATCCCTGGGCGAATTCAGAGAGGCAAGTGTCATATGAGCAGTTTCTAGAAGATTCTTTGGGTTTCCACCTAGCAAATTGCCTCTGCCATTTGTCTACTCTCGCTCATCGCACCCTACAGAAGGGCTTTTCAGTATGCATCGCACCCTTTGTGTGTAGCAAGTGAGATGCATCGCACTCTCAACATGGAGCAGTTTGTATGGTCCAGTTTTGACCAGTTCTGAGTAGTTTTTCAGGGAGAACTTCCGGGAAATGATGTAATCAGTTGACCTTGATCCTTTACGGTATGAAACAACTCTTTTAGGGGTCTAGAAGCCCTTGGTTTATGGACATATGTGATTGGGGTTACAGTGCCCAAATATGTCTGTAACAGGATGGATGTTATAAAGGGCCTTTCTGATTCCCATATTCTCTTTTTCCATTGTATTCACTTTTTAAATCCGCAAGGAATATTCACACTTGACAATTTGGCTACGGTGCAACCCTACCCCCTGGCCTCTCCCTCCTGGCCTCACGCTTGGCATTTGGGCCTCCCTCAGCAATTGGAAGGGGAATGGGAGTCTTACCGCTATCTTCTATTTCAAGTTGGGATCACTCATTCACAAAGCATAGACCTTTTGGTATGGGGTGATCGGATACTTAACAGTCGAATCTCCGTCAAAGAAGTATATTGTTACATTTCCTCCTCCATTCACTCTTTACCTTATTCTGATTGGTTTGCCAGCATGTGGGGTTAGGATGCTCCATTGGAGATCAAATGTTTTTCTTTCCTTATAGTCTATAACTGCATTCTCACCTGAGATATCTTGTTGAAGAAGGGTTTCATTGGCCCTCGCAGGTGCATTCTATTGAAATCAGTTTCTGAGGACTTCTCCCACTTATTTTTACATTATCCCTTTGCTTTTGTTGTTTGGCTGGAGGTTTCTCTTTCGCTGGGTGTTTATGTCATGTGAGATGACTCTTTAATTGTGGCCTACCTTATGACTTGGGCTCAAAATGCACCTCTGATCCATTATATGTACTATGGGGGATATGGAGGGATCATAATGATCTTCTTTGTAGGAAAATTCTTTGACACATATCAGGTTGCCTTAAAAATTGTTGCCTTCTTCATGGAAATCGATCCTTGGTTGCCAAAGTCCTCCTCCTATTCTATTTCCATGCTTGATTTTTTTTGCATCTTTCCCATATGTTTTTTTATGGGGCTACTTCAGGAGGCATATGTGGTTGTGGTGCTTTCCTGAGAATTGACCCCTCTTCACATTATAGGTTATGTTGGTCTAGTGGCAGGGGAGACAACAACAGGGCCGAGATGATTGCTTTATGGGGTGCCTTACAATGTTCCTTATGGTTGGGCATCGAGAAGATTTCAATTTTTTGGGATTCCCTTACTTTAATTCAATGGATTTCAAGCCACTCCACCCTTAGGTTCTCTTCCCTCTACAATTGGATGATCCATATCAGGGACCTAAATGAAACCTTTTATGAAATCTCCTTTTAGCATATCTACCGTGAACATAATCTCGTTGCTGATGCCCTCTCCAAGCATGGCTTGTCTCTTTCTCCTAGTTTTTACCCTTTTGAGTACTTTGTCGCTAGTTTGTTATGTGGGCAGGGCTTTTTCGAATTTTCTAGGTGGTTTTTGGCAACTTTTTTCTATCTCTCATGGCCTCTACTAGGTCTGTTGTATGGTTCGATGTCTATCTTTGTTTTCCTTTCTGGTTTTGATGCCATCTAAGTATGCATGCTGCCACACTCTCTGAGTGCTACTCTGTTTTGTTTTTTGGATAGATTTTGGTCTTCAAGGCTCTTTGCTGAGCAACATTGACGAATTGCATTTGATCCAAACAGATGTAAAACGTTTCCTCATTTTTAATGAAGAATAGTTCTACTTTTTTCCTCTGAAAAGAAAATGGGATAGAAATCTAATGGGCTAGGCAGATTTCTAGTAATTTATAAATGTTTATAAGAGTATAACATAGGCATATTTGTGTTCATATTCAGCTTGACTTTCTGTTAGGCAAAGCTATCTAAATGGCTCTCTGGTTGGAATATATGAAAATTAAGGAAATGAATTCTATGGCTTATTTATCGGTGGAAGTTCATTTTATCTTACATGTAATTTCTATCGTGATCTTTGAGTAAGATGAAAAACAATAAGAGAACTTGGGCAATAACTAGTTTGACTTAGTTGTCATTTGTGTTGAATTCAATTGTAGATGTGTAAATATTTTAAAATTCAATTGACAGAATTGAGGTTAAACCATTAATCTTATTTCATTGCTTTAAAATATTTCCAAAACTTATAATTAAAATAAAAATGATTAATTATAATTTTTTCAATTAATTTTTTTATATAAATTACTTCACTGTTAAATAATTAGATAATTTACATAATCTTATTTCAGGAATAGCTTTTCCAAATATTTTACATAATTATTTTATTTATATCAAACTAAACCATAGATGTTTCCCTGCTAAATCATTTTAGAATAAGTTTTATTTCAAAATATTGATTTTATATCTGATTTTATTAACCTAAAAGCTTCCACTGTGACAAAAAATCATTTTCCTTGCTAAATCATGATGTATAATAAGTTTTATTTCAAAATATGGATTTTATATCTAATTTTATTAACATAAAAGCTTCAAGTGTGACAAACAATCATTTTTTCAGTAACCTTAAAGCCTCTAGATTGATAAACAATTATTTTTAATCTAAACGTTTACAGTTAAACAACAAGCATTTTTAGATTAATTTTTTTTTAAATAAACATTTAATTGCACAAATGAATTTGAAATTTTGAATTTTTTTATTATTTTAATTATAAAATAAAATTTTATTTTATAGAATAAAATATTTAATTATATTAATGTTACTTACGAGTAAAAATATATTTTTCAAGTTGAATTCTTGAATTTGGCTTTTAAATGAAGTTTGGGTTTGCATTTTTGTGAAGCAAGGTAAAATTGTTTTGCTTCACTAAAATGCACCCATTGTCTTCATTTATTTCCTAATCTGATTGATTCAAATGATTCACATTGTAGACTATGTATTTAATTATTTTTCACACTTTTGAATTATTGTATGTTTATTTTGACCTTTAAATAATTATACTTCAGATTTCATACAACATTTCGAATTTTTCTTCAACTTACATTATGCCAAAGTTGTGTATAGGTTTTGCTTCAGCTTCTTGTTGAGTAGAACAATTTTCCTTTTAATTCAAAGCAAGAGTTCCAACTCTTTAGATTAATTGTCAATTCGGATAGGTTTTGTTATTGCAAGGCTATTACACAAAATATATGCAAGGGAAAATGATGACGAGTCCTAATGAATGTTAAACTCAATCATTGTAATCACACTCTCAGCAACTCAACATTATGGATATTACACTCTCAAACCTTGTTCACATTCTCAAGAAATAAACACACGCTGCGAAATGAAACCACTTTGTTACATTGTCACTCTTATTCACAAAATAAGTGCACCCGTGGAAACCATTCTCTCAACAAATGTTGAAACACACATTCAAATGAAATGAACACACCATCAAACTATAACAGGAATCAAATAAATTTAACACTAACAAAGGGACCAGTCCAAGACCTATGCTGTTACACAATACAGAGGTTAGAATTATGCAATCATTAAAGAATGAACAAGACTAATAATAACGATAACAATAGTCACACATGAATTATAACTAAGGAAATAAATAAAACAACTATAGTACCTTCCTAACTAGTGATCCCTACTAAGGAGGGCCCTTCCTCCCTAGCAGGGGCTAGTACACTACACACAACACAAGCTAGTCAATAGAAAGGTACGAAACCACAAATGATTGTGAAATGAAATCATGAGTAACGATGGTAGTGGATAATTACTAATTTATGATAAGTGTATTGTGCATCCACTAGATGGTAATTACGGAATTTGGCTACAGCCATAGTGTATTATCCATCCATTTAGGGGCTCTTGATTCATCTAGCACATGTTTCCCATCTTTGAATTCATTATATGCAAGTGGAAAGTCATGTTTTCTGTATCTCATCTTGATAACCATCCGTTAATATTTTGAAAATAGATTTGAACTGTTTGCTTATTTCTGAGTGATTCGTTACTATTCCATGGGAAATTTTCATTTTCCATGTCTATTTGATGAGTCATCTGTATGACTAGATTTTGGTGTCATACATAAATTCCATAATTATAAGTCAAAGTCGACGATAGGTTGACTTTTGACTTTACTCTTTTCGTTATGTTTTTTTTTAATTTCTTCTAGACTTGCTTTTTTCAATTATTTCTAGTACCATTGTATTTTCCATGAATTCTGATTGAATGATCTTTCATTTTGAAAGAAACCCAAAAAGTGGCTTGTTGGTCTATGCCACCTTTGTAGATTGTGGCAAATCATTATGAAGTCTTGACTCCAGAGTAAAACAAGTGATATGAAAGGTTTTCGTGGAGATTCTATCAAGTAGTTGCATTTATTAATTCATGATTGAACCGAGAGATGAGATCTTTCATCTCATTCACTAAGGATTGACACATTATGGCTTTTATTGTATATAACAAAAGCTAGAGAATGTATAAAAGGAAACAAAGGTCCATATCCATTTCTGTGGCGTTCTCTAACTCTAAAACATTTAGTGTTGCGGAGGTCATTCAACTCTTCAAAGGAGAAGATGGGAAAAATACCATCATCTGAATATCAATTGAGATTGTTTAAATATCACTTGAGAGCATCTAAATTTCAATGGACAACCCTTGGAGCCGTGAGGGGTTAATTGCGCGAATTACCCATTACTACACAAAGGGGGTTTTAAGACAATATTTGAGGCAATTTTTGGGTAACTTGTATTGACTTGAGACATAAAAAAACTTTTGTATTGTCTTAAATATTGTCTTTAAGGGGGTGTCTCAAATTATTGTCTTAAACAATTGTCTCTATAAAGACGATATATAACACAAACATTAGTCTCTTATGAGACAATTTTTGGGTAAATTGTCTTAACTTGAGACAAAAACAAACTTTCGTATCTTCTTTAAGCGAGTGTCTTAAATTATTGTCTTAAACAATTGTCTCTTTAAAGACGATATATAACACAAGCATTATTGTCTCTTATGAGACAATTTCATTTTTGTCTATCCATAGACAATAGTCGGGATTAAAGACATATTGTTTTTATAGAGACAATATGTCTTTAATCCTAGCGATTGTCTCTCTAGAGACAATACAATATCACTTTTGTCTCTTTAGAGACAACATAAAATAATGAATCTAGAAAAATATATCTCCATTGAAATAAATCAATATAAAAAAGTATTTAAATGAAAAAAGCTACAATATCATTCATAAATTCATGTTAGGGCATAGTGGAATCAAACCACCAACCCCATACTTAGTAAGACAAGTGTTGTTCCATTGAGCTAGCACCCTTCAAAGAATTATGTGATTTATGACAATGCTTGAAATTGCATGTATACACATTGATTTAAAAAAAATCAACATATAATGGCATGATCGTTGTAAAATCTATAATCATGCAGCTCCTATTGATCAGTAGAATTAATATGGACCTAAGCAGATGTAAAATCTATAATCAAATAGTTCAAAAATGTGATTGATAGAACACATCTTGAACTTTGAAGGATGGCCCCTAGTTTTGCGATAGGTCTCATCCCTTTTTAAAGCTATTATTTATAGACTTTGACCTTAAAAATACACCTATCTCTGTCATGCTTGTATTGGTGAAACTCCCTAATCTCCCTGAATATTTGTGAGAGCTAAAAGCGTAATTTATTGGCAACAGTGGGTAACCCATTGAACAAATCCATTCTCTCAAACAAAGTTGGACGAGATTTGTATTTCCTTGTTGTTTGAAAAAAAAAGTGAATTATCATGTTGATATCTTGTTCTATTATCCACTACATGCATAGATGGGTCAATATCTCAATTTACTATGATTTAACAATAATGGAAATTTCCTTTTCTAGCCAAATAAGATACACAAAAGTCACAAAATATAAGTGATCCAGGTCCGGGTGTGAAGAAGGACCTTTCCAAGACCTTTTACTTTCGTGATGTGTTAAAATTTCCTTTTAAAAGAACATAAAGGAATACATCTGCATGCGAAAAAATAGGAGGAACATAATAATCATCAGCACATGAAAACATAAGCCATTGTTAATGGAGTTCATCCAGGAGGGACTACGTCTCCAGGCCCCAATCAAGGTGGTGTAGGCTGCTGCATTAGGTGCTGTCAAAAGAAGTGATGTACACAAGAGATGATGTCTCGATCATACAAGGAAGAAGGCCCTCATGCAGGAGTCGCTCTAAGAGATGTTCTACAACTAGAACTCTGAATCAAGAGACTCATATTAGTATGATACAAAAACATGCATGGTGTGCATCTCGCCAACAAGGCACAAAATGGATGTCAAAGAAAAACACATGCACAACGACAACAAGAGTATCCCAGCAACATACAACAAGGGATCTCAAAGCATAAAGTACATCATATGAAGATTCCTCATAACATGAAGCAAGAAATCATGACAACATGAAAATAAAGAAGATCCTGCATCAATATCAATCTAGGAACTGTAGCATAATGTAAAAGAATAAATATATGAATAAATCATATACCTCACACCACCACGGGCCATCTAAATATGTGAATGAAGAAGTGGATAAAACAATCCACGGTGAGCATCTGTTCACATTATCAATGCGCAGGCACAGTCTGCTACCAATCTGTCATGGCCTCATTATGAATGGCCATATGAAGAAGCAGGGCATCTGAAGCAGCTGTCAATAAGCTGAATCTCGTTGAAACATCGATCTCATAGCATTGATCATACAAGAAGAATCGATCAAAAGAAACAATTAAAGAAGCATTAATTAAAATATGAATCAATCATAAAGAGGAATTGATTAAAGAAGAATAATTGATCATGAAGAAAGGAACTGCTCTGGACTCTCGGCTTCTGTAGCTCTCTGTTATCTGGCTTCATAGTGTACTGGCTATGTCGTTGCAGCCCTCTGCGGCTTTGTGGCACTCTAGCTGCCTCTGTCTTTGCCTGGTCCTCTCATTTTATGGCTCCCCATCGGGTGCATCCTCCTCAATGAGGTCTCTGTCACTCATCATAGGCTCTCGGGCTCTCTCTCCCCCTTTGGTATGCAGGCTCTCTGTAGCACAAGCTCTCTCTTTGGCCTTTTTCTTCCTTTGGCACACAGCTTCTCGGGCGTTCTATCATACCATTGCTACATAGCCTTCCGCGCTCCCCCTCGGCTTTGCATCACCCATCGTGGTTTATACATGTTTGGGACAAGGCCACATACAAATCAAAGGTCTGTTGTTTATAATGGAAGCCGTTTGCATAGAAGCATTGGCTGTTGTAACAAAACTGTGAAAATAGCTTTCTTTTTGTTTAAACATAAAATACTCTAAAAACTGATAAATCCAACAAAATCCCTTTAAAGCCAGACTTCAAAATAGTTTAAATTGGCCCTACAAACCTTATCGGGTCCGCTTTAATCACTTATCACATTGCATAGCGGATTTGGCCGAAGCCACAAATATATGGGAATACACTGAAAACTCTGAATCCTCGGATTTCAAATTTTATCAGATCGGATCTATAGTCCCATCAGGTTCGCACCTCATTGCAAGTCAGGATCACAGATCACCGATCGCCGATCGTCGATATCGGCGATCGCTAATCACAGGGGTCCCAGTCCTTGGCCTTTGGGTTTCATCGACATCGATCCTCCATCGTCGATTTGCAAGCCTGTATAGTGCCGATATCGCAACTATCATGCCCTTGACTCCGATATCAGAAATCGCTGATCATGGGTCCTAAAGGCCCGCCTTAAGTCTGCTCTTTGGATTATGCCGATTGCGATTTGCCTTTAAGGCCAAAAAACCCATTTTTATGAGAAAATATCTCATTTTCTTAAGGAACAGAGCCACCTTCTTTTCACGATAACTTCATCATCTGGTTCAAATTGACGAGCCGTTCACACCTCCACGATCAGGAAGATGAGCTCTTTGATCTGGTTCTAGTTCGACATCATTCTGATCACTTTGACTTTTGATCGTTTCCATGCCATGGTGTCTGAAGATCCACCTGGATCAATAAGTATGTATATAACATGTCATTTATTTGATGATGATTTATAAATTGGACATATACTTTAAATTTTTTTAATGCATAGTCAAGGTAACCCCTCCACTATCGATTTATTGAGTGAAAGAATTTACAAGGAAGCAACATAGTAGAACATGAAAACTCTTCAAGCAAGTTGTAGTATTATAGATAAATAAGCATTAAAATTTTTACATCCAACCCAAATACACATTAAATGTATGTATCTGTTGTAGCTTAGTCTGTCATTTTAGTTTTTAATATTATTCAAAATCCAAAAAAATGAAATATCATGTTTAAGTTTTAAAAAATTAAAAGAATGTTTGAAATATTTAAATATTAGTTCAAATTGCACTATTGGAGGCATTTAAGGTGTTATGAAAGTGGGCCTGATTCATTTGCTAAAGCCCGAGTGTTTATGTGAAGCACGATCAAATATCGGCAAAGGAGGTAGGTAAAGTTCTCTGCAGGGGAACAATGAGCGCGGGTTATAATTCATGGCTCAACCCCCCCAGTTAACCCTAACATCATCATGGTTGATAGAGATCAACGACTCGTGATCACGAAAGGGGTTTAACTTTGATCAGGATCCCCTACACCCCCTACCCCAACAGTGGGCCACCCCTCATTGTCCCGCTCCAGTTCACGTCCGCCAATTCATCCTCCACCCTCATTCATTTCTATCTAGCTCACCCTCCGTACCCCGTCAACTCATCTCTACCACTTCATTAATTCGTTACACGATTCCCTTTTTCCCTCTATTTTACTTACCATTTATAAAAGAAAAAATGAAACCCCGATGTATTAGTCACTTATTTTTGGTACAAGCAGCCCCAACATATCATCTTTCACCTCCAGTTCAGCATTCCAAGTCAGAAACTATCATTTTCAATCATCATGGCCAAACAAGTAAGTTCATCCTCTGTTATCCATACCTCGTTAATGGACGTCGAACATGATATTTCTGATACCTTATGCACAATTAAGCATCTTCTCCTATATCAAGACATTATTTTGAACCATAAGAAGTCCCCTATATTCATGGCAATGGTTAGGTTAGGTGTCTTAGCAGCATTTGTCCCAAAAACACACTTTTTTCCATAATCCATTCAGTGGCTATCCTCATCCATGTACCCTAAGAAATGTTTTGTCATGAATCAGTTAGGAGAAAGTGTCTTCCAAGTAACTCATGTAGTATACCTAGGGGGGATAATATGGGGTACAGAGGGAGGTACCCAAGAGAATAATGTAATAATGGGATGGGCCATAGTAATAAATAAGATGGTTAACCCGTATCATGTAAGGGACCACAAGTAGTTAGCAATAATGTAATAAGCCCATGGTATTAGATAGATGGTATTGAGGGAACCATGGTAATGACCCATGGTATTGTATGTATGAGGCCTATATAGAGGCTACAGAATCCCCATTGAGAGAGGTCAAGGAATATTGTATGAACAGGCATATGGCTTGTGGAGTGTTCTCCTTCCTTAAGGAGTGAATGTATGGTGTTGCCCTACCTTAAGGGTTTGATCAATAAAGAATCACTTCTATATTTAGATCTTGTTATTTTCTGGGTTTATTTCTCTTATCTTATATTTTTGGATCAGATCTATAGCAAGTGGTATCTGAACACTTTCTTGGGCAAAGCGAAATATTCTTTTTTTATTTTTTTCAAAAAAAAATCAGGGCGGCAAGTTTGCAGATCAGATCTATATGTCCTAGTGCAAAATTTTTAGAATCTAATTATATATCTGGGTTCTTTTCAAAAAAATATCCAAATTGAAAAGAAAAAAAAATCGGCCGAATTGGAGTCCGAGTCAGAGTGATATCGCTGATTTAAAAATTAGCGGTGTTGCAGAAATTTTTCAGGGTGACAGGTTTGCAGATCAGATCTGTACGTCCTAGTGCAAAATTTTCAGAATCTAATTACAGATCTGGGTTCTTTGCAAAAAAACACCCAATTTGAAAAAGAAAAAAAATCGGCCGAAGGGGAGTCCGAATGAGGGAGATATCACTGATTTAAAAATTAGCTGTGTTGTAGACATTTTTTGGGGTGACGAGTTTGCAGATTAGATCTGTATGTTTTGGTGAAAAATTTGTAGAATCTCATTGCAGATCTGGGTTTTTTGTGAAAAAATACCCAATTTCAAAAAAAAATCAGTCGAATTAGAGTCCGGATGAGGGAGATATCGCTGAAGTAAAAATCAGCTATGTTGCAGACATTTTTCGAGGTGGCGAGTTTGCAAATCAGATTTGTACGTTCTGGTGCAGAATTTTCAAAATCTAATTATATATCTGGGTTCTTTGCAAAAAAATACTCAATTTGAAAAAAAAAAATCATTTGAATCAGAGTCCAGATGAGGGAGATATTGCTGATTTAAAATCAACTCTTTTTTTCAGAAATTTTTGTCACAGTGGGACAGTTGCAGCGCGAATATGAAATTCCAATATCTAGATCAGGATTTCTATCACGTGGGAAGAAGTAGAATGGTTGTTCCATTTTAGAAAACAGGTCATAATAGGGATTCTGAACAATATTGACTAAATTGTGGCCATTTCAAATTTCGTCAAGTAAGTGAATTTTTTTTCAAAACACTGTTCATAGCGGTTCAAGAATTTACAGGAAAAGATGATTGTCCTACTATTTAAGAACACAAAAAAGCACAAAAGTCATTATGGGAAAAACATTGGAAATTTTGGGTAGTGGCTAAATTTAAAGATGAGGTTGCTAGATGGTGGACCTCACTTTACAACAAAGAGTTGTCCAAACTTTCGGATAAAGAATTTGAAAAACTCCTTTTGGACAAATGGTCTCATACTAGAAAACAGGGGAATGAGACATGCAAGGGGTTATTTGCTACTGGTATCTCCTTATTGCAGGTTCATGGATGTACTCAGAAGGAGAAAATCATTGTGTTTATAAATCCTAGTTGCAAGCAAAACATTATAAATGTCAATTTGGAAAAAAAATTGCAAGTTCCAGCAAAACACATTGAAAACACACATGTTGATAATGAGGATGTTCAAGTTTATAAATATTTGAAGCTCTCTATGGATAAATATGTGTTGCATTGTGATTTTCATGCTTCAGATATGGCTAATGTGGATGTGGTTTTAGGATACCCTTGGATGGAATCTGTGGGTACTATCAATATTAATGTGTAGAAGAAATTCCTGAAGCTTTGGTATAAAAAGAAGAAAATTAAATTATAGGAAATTTCCATCAATATATAGGTAGAGTCCATGGAGACTGAAACAGAAGATGTTCCAGGGACTGACACATCAGATGATGAACCCTTAATGGTCGACAACCAAACACAAACATCAAACCACGTAGATTCCAAGGAGGCTAAAGCAGAAAATGTTACATGCATAGATACATCAGATGAGGACTAAGTGGTTGAAGTAATATTGGAAGATAAGAAACAACAGCAGGCACCACAACATGTACCAAATACCAACCAGTCTCCATTAGGTGGTGAATTAAAGAAAAAGACATCGTTGGTTAAAACTTCAGCATATCACCACCCACATCACCCCACAAGAAAATAACCAACAAGATGGGAACAAATTAGCCACAAGGACAACAACACCTGCATGAAATATAGATAGGGGCGACGATCCACCTACTACGCATCAACATTGAAGAGCCGGTAGGGTCAACTTCCATATCAAGTGAGCAAGGCACCAGCTAGATCGAGGGTTCACCTTTCTCTGGGATGGGTAGATGCACGTGCATGGTACCAGTGGACTACTCTTTTGAGTAGATCTTATTATTTTTGTTCTTCTTATGTTTCAGGGATGAAACATGTTTAAGGGAGGTGGAATGTAGTATACCTAGGGGGGATAATATGGGGTACAGAGGGAGGTACCCAAGGGAATAATGTAATAATGGGATGGACCATAGTAATAAATAACGTGGTTAACCCGTATCATTTAAGGGACCACAAGAGTTAGCAATAATGTAATAAGTGCATGGTATTAGATATATGGTATTGAGGGAACCATGGTAATAACCCATGGTATTGTATGTATGAGGCCTATATAGAGGCTAGAGACACTCCATTGAGAGATGTCAAGGATTATTGTATGAACAAGCATATGTCTTGTGGAGTGTTCTCCTTCCTTAAGGAGTGAATGTATGGTGTTGCCCTACCTTAAGGGTTTGATCAATAAAAAAACATTTCTATATTTAGATCTTGTTATTTTCTAGGTTTATTTATATTATCTTATATTTTTGGATCAAATCTATAACAACTCCTCAGTTAATCCACCAAGCTTTCAATTACCCTGTCTCTGGAACTTATGTCACTTTTATTGAATAGTCTTTAATCTCATATTATGAAAACTTATCTTCACAAGAGTCCTCTTATGCTTTATCCTTCTTGGCTCCCAAACCTGGATAGTTCCCTAGATGATTTTTTTTTCTTTAGATATATTTGTAGCAGATATAAGACCAATTTTGCAAGTAATTTCTAAAATTCTGGGAAGGGAAGACTCCAGATAGGTTGATAAAGCATTTTTGGGATTTTTCACTATGATGATGAAGCGAGAAGTGGTATTATATATTCCAGCATTTTGGGTGGACACCATTAACACTCAATTCATGACTCTCTCATTTACTGGTTCATTTAAATTTCTTTCAGTTGTCACTTATTTGTTCTTGTACCAGAATGCTGAGTATTTTGCCAATTTGGGGTTAAACAATGTAGACATAAATAAAAAGAAACAATCGGTGGTGTTTTGGACAAACATGGTGAGGGGTGATCCAAAATATGGTGGCGTGTTTGAGTTTACCGCTTTATTCTTTCTAGTGGTCTACAAGATTTTGAATGGGACCTTGCCACCAACATTTCTTCCCAATGCTCAATAATTTCTTCAATTGAGAAAAGATGTAAGATCTGGAGACTGGTTTATATTTGAAAATCATATAGAAATTAAGCTTTATGGGGCCTCAGTCAAACCATATAGACTACCAAAATTTGTGCCAATGTGACTCTTTGCTCTTGAGTTTATTAGGCAAAGCCTAAATGTGGATTAGGTTCATTTTGTCCCAATGAAAAGAGTTATCTCTTTAAGTTGCCTAGAACATTGGGACCCTTCATTGTGAACACAAGACAGGCTGCCCAAGAGTTTGAAAAATTATTAGGTGACATGTGTCTGTTACAAGTTGTGGAGTGGGATTATGACCCACATCAAATTATTTCTAAAAGAAGGACAGAGAATGGATACTCGGCTTTTGTACATGAAAGTAGGCCAGAGGTTGAGAAAATGGAAAATGGAGGTCCACTAAACACTAAAGGAACAAAGATCGAAACTCCTAGTATTTCAGAAAAAGGTGCAAAAAGGGCCAGAGAGGAAGTCATTGATCTTGATGAAGAAGAATCAGAAACAACAAAAAGAACCAAACTATTGGATGTAATGTCTTCAGCACAACCTGGTTTAATAATTCAATTGGGAGAAACAGAGGGTGCACCAGCTTCTCCATCCTCTAGTGAGCTTGTTCATGAGCAAGTTCCTCTTATTTAGAGCATGTTTGCCTAGATAGCTAAAAGAAACTAGAAAATAAAGTTGAATATGGAGGCTCAGGCTGAGTCTCAAATCATTTCTGAGAAAACCAGGTTATTTTCTACTATGGATTTAGAAAAGGGCCAACTTAAAATTTCACTCTCTCATCCCACAAAGATGTCAATTGGGTCCTCTAGTAACTTTAAAACTGTCATTTTGACAGTTGACACTGAAAAACTCCCATGCTTGACAAAATCAATTTGCAGATGCAGACTGGGCAATTGATTATCAATGATTTACATAAAACAAATGTAGCTGCTATTAAAGAAGAGAAAATGTTGCACAAAGTGATCAAGCAATTGAAGCTGGAGAAAGCTAATTCCATAGCTCTAAATGCGCAGGTGGATGAATTAAGGAAGATTATTTTTAAGATAGGAGTCAATCTTGATGATCAACCTACAATATAGAAACTATTGCAATATGCTAAGTCTGAGATTGGAATCTTGAGAAAGAATTTGAATCTCCCTACAGGTGAGCACCCTATTGATGTAGGGACAGCTGAAGTTGAAAATGAAAAGGAGAAGCTTTTACAGGATGTTTTGCAAAAGACTGAAGAGGTATATGTGCTTAAGGAACCATTGGCCAAGCTACAGAAACAAGTAGACACTCAAGTCGACATAGTAGTGATGCCAACCAATATAGAGGATCTAATGGCACAGGTGATGCAGTTGGGTACAGAATTGACGATGGATGAGCATGATTTGAAAAAAACATAGAGGGATATGGAGACAGTTTGTAAATGATTAGACTTGAGTGAAGAGGAAGCTAGAATGGAGAAGTAAAATGCTAAGAAATATAGGGAATACTTCCAAAGGGTTGAAGAGGAGATCAAAAGGTTAAAGGATAGAATGAAAGGTAATATATCTTTAATCCAGGCTAGGGAAATTCTTTGGGATGAAATTATCGAATTCATTAGGAACATCTGGGAATTCCTTGTCATTGTGTCTATTGAGAAAACAATTGTGAGGGACATGGAAAGCTTGGTTATGTAAGATAAGCAAAAATTGTTAGAGAGATTGAAGTTTGCAAAAAGAATGATAGATTTTATTAACTCTAAGTCTGATGCAAAGCTAAAATAACATGACCTTATGGACAAAGCACTGTGTGCAATGGATTTCAATAAGATGTTTATAAAAAATGTTTACAGAATTTTTTTTGAGAAGAAGATGAATGAAATAAAAGAAGTTGTTTCCAGGTTCAATATCTTATTTGATAAAAGAAATAGATCTGGGCTCCCCTCTTGCTGGGATTTAGAAGGAAATTTGCTGCCATGGGAATCATATGAGACTTTGCTAGTGGAAGCAAAAAGTAATATTGATGGCATCCATGAGAAGACAACAGTACATAAATGGGGAACTATTGTGAATTATCTAAGGATTTTAAACTTCTGTGGATGGTAAAGTCTTTGTTTACAAACAAGCCTACTTATAGTAGGATCACAACGTTCAGAATGGCACTCAACAAACTGGAAGAGGTAGCAAGGCCAAATGAACCATTGTGGAGAACATGCAAAGAGTGGATGATACAACAGAGAAAAGATTCATTAGCAGGGCCTTCTACTCAAACCAACAATCCAAACAATGACTAGCAACAATCAATCATAATTTGATTTGATTTCACTTTATGTTATTTTATTTTCTAGGAAAAGTGAGGTGTCTTTTACCCTCCAATGTAATATTTTAAATTGAACTTTTACTTTAGGTAGTTAGATAATAGTTAAGTAATTCGAAAGTTTTTGGTAGTTACCAATTGTCTCATGATGTATAAAAAGAGGGAAAATTAAATAATAAGGGTTTGAGTCTTGGAAATCTGAAGACTACACAATTTTGTACTTGATGAATTGATGATTAATGAAAGAATCAAGAGTTTCCAGACGGTGTTGAGTATGATTTGCAATCTCTCTGTTATGTGTCATTTTATTTCCTTCTCTCTTTGAATATGCTAATGAAGCTACTAGTCTTTGTTTACTTCTGTGAATAAAGTTAAATTCCCTTAAAATAGTGCTCCTATGTTTAAAGTTCTTTTCTCTGTATTTCCTCTAAGTTAAAGATAATAGTTTCTGTTATATAGTATATTTTCTTTAACCTTTCTAGGTATTCTTCACACAACATTTGTATTTGGCATCAAATGGCTTCTTGAAATTTTCATATCACCTATATGTCAAGGGTTTTAAAAATAATGATCTTCATACTCCTCAAGATAAAGACACTTTATAATAATGAGTGACATGCGTAATCAAACTTTAATGTCTTAGGCACAATTTCTCCATAGCCAAGAAATTGGTTTCCTAAGAGACAACATTAATTGGCGTCGTTGCTGGGGAGATGAAGATAAGAATATTTTCCCTAGGTTCAAATACTTTCCTCTGGTTGTTCAGTGAGGAGGAAATATTTGGTTGTATTGAACAAGAATTCAACTCTGGTTCCAAAAAGACCTCATACGAGGTCAGATACCTCGTAGCAAAAAGCTCAAGTCCTTTCAGATCTTGAGAGATTAGTTTCTAAGAGGGTTTGGAAACCAAAAACTCCATCTACACCAAGTACCACAATTTTTGTAACTAGTAGCAGTTCTGCACATCTTTTTCCCGAAAAATTAACAAAAAGATTATCATTTCTTGATCAAGAATCACCTTTTACACCCACCTCATTTCAGGAGCCTAAATTTCAAGAACAGTCTTTAGAGTCTGCCTTTCTCTTTTCAGTACCTAAAAATATATATGCTATAGTTGTTCAACCTGAACTTATATCAAAATTACCTCCTTTTCATAATTCATTTACCTTTCAGGCAAGTTCCACATCTGCCGGTACTCAAGGCTCAGCGAGTTCTGGTGCAAACATGGCAGCACCTGCATTCTTGCTAAATAGGTATGCACCTATTTAGTTGCCTCAACAACTAAATCCAATGCCTCAAGAATACTTAAAGATTATTCCTCATTTCATGGGGGAAGATGAACAAACAATAGAGAAACATATAGTGGTGTTTTGTAACTTTGCAGAAAATCTCAACGTTGAACACCTGGATGTTGTTTTAAGACTTTTTGTGCAATATTTAGACGATGAAGCAAGAAAGTGGTTTAAGGGGCTCGCTAATAACTCTATTCCTACATGGGAGGAGATGGAATGCCAGTTCACTCAGAGATGGGGAGAGAAACAAGATCATGGATATTCACTTACAGAGTTTAATTCTATCAAAAGGAAATATGATGAAAGTATTGCTAATTTCATCAGGAGGTTCACTAAGCTTTACAATAGTCTTCCAGTGGAGATCAAGCCCCCTCCTACTGGTGAAAAAGTGACTTTTGCAGGGGAATTTGAATCAGACTTTGGATTCACATTAACGAAGAGAAGATCCTCAACCCTTGACTAGATTCAAACTGGTGCTCTAGAAATAGAGGCAAATCTTGTGGCTGCAAGCAAAGCACCAGATACAAAGCCTGCATAAGGTAAGGGAAAGGCCAAGAAGAATCATCTCAAAACTAGACATTGGAGGATATGAACAAGGTGATAAAAAAATTGTCTAGCAAATTAATTAAATTGGAATTGGAGAATAAAAATTCTCAGAGGCAAGTACAACAGAATAGAGGTTTTAATCCCCAATACAGAAGGCAACCTTTGCATATTTTGCAGAAGGAAAGAAAGGACCAAGATCAAGTCCAAGCACCACTCTACTTGGAGGTAGATCCTAGTGAAGCATCAGAAGAACATTCTAAAGATCATGATGATCATATTTCCACATTGTATGCAGGGGCTGAAGATGAAATAGGTGTTGAAGAAGAATATACCGAAATAGATGTCACCTTTGATGAAAATGAAATTGAAGAGTATTGGAACCAATTTACTGATTTTATGCAGGCATAATTGCACAAGAAGTATGACTTGAGATCAAGAAAAAGATCTAGAGTTTAGGAAAATGAGGGTGAGCAGCAGATTTCAACTCCCTTACAAAAGGCGACTCCACAAGAGGTACAACCTGCAAAACAATTTGAACAAAGGAAAACAACAGCAGAGTGTAAATAGCAAGACTCAAATGCATCAAGGTGAGTCTTCTCAAGATAAAACTGATGAAATTCCTTTAGAAAGAATTGTTTCTATTCCTGAAGAAATTCCAATTATGAGGAGAAGTGAAGAAGAAACAGAAAGGAATACAAGACAACTCCATGCATTTAGTCTCACTAAAGAGTTGGAGAAAATAAAAATTCAGGTACCTCTTACAGAGTTGGTCAAGACACCAGCTTACAAAAAGGAAATTGCTGAGTTTATCAACTTATCTCAAAATGTAAATGTGAATGATACTGTGAATTTACAAGAAGATAAACCTGTAGTAGTTTTTGGCCCACATGTTGAAGAGGTAGATTCTTCAACCCCCCCTTTCTACATTTCTTTATTGATTCATGACTTCATCTTGCATAACTGCATGCTCGACCTTGGAGATTCACATAACGTCATGCCACTGTCAGTAATGAAACAACTGAATTTACAAGTCACTAAGCCCTGCAGAGAAATATATTCCTTTGATTCAAATAAGTTCAAGTTTCTTGGTGTCATCAAGGATATGGTGGTGTCATTAGCACAGATCCCAGCCAGAAGCTTATTAATGGATGTAGCAGTTGCAGATATCTCGACTAGGTTTGGAATGTTGTTATCCGGGTCATGGGGAGCTAAATTGGGAGGAGTTATGAATTTGGATTTTACTTAAGCTATTATACAAATTTTTGGTGGGGAAGAGAGAAGGATGTATAGAGAAACAAGGTTTGTTAAGACCATTACAAATAATGGAGCAAGTAATTCACCTGTGTACAGTCAAGAAAAAGCCGATTTCTCTTGTTTTATGCTGCATGATAATGCAGAACTGGCTGAAGATAATAAGAGGCAGCTCACTTTAGCATTTGTAAATACTGAGCTGCAAATAGAAGATGTATGGAAGTGTTTCTTTGATGGTGCTTATTCTAAGGAGGGCACAGGTGTTGGTTTCCTGTTGATTACTCCTAGAGGTAACATGATGCCATTTTCTTTTAAATTAGAGTTTGAAGCAACTAACAATGTGGAAGAGTATGAATCCTTAATCATTTCTTTTTAGACATTGAAAAAAATGGAGGTTCAATCTATCTCTATTTTTGGAGATTCAAAATTGATTATAAAGCAGATCAAAAATCACTGTCAAGAAAAGCACCCTAGACTCAGGGCATATAGAAATGAAGTTTGGGATCTAGTTTAGAATTTCTTTGAGGCTTTCAATATACAGTTTGTTCCAAGATATGGGAACAGGTTGGCAGACTCATTGGTTGTTGCAGCCAGCACTTTCAGACCTCCTATAAATCCAAAACTGAGGTATGAGGTCGAAATGAAGTACAGACCATCTGTTCCAGATAACATAAAGCACTAGCAGGTATTTGAGGATGACCAACAAATCAAGGAGTTCTTAACGATGATTGAATACTTTCAAGGCACTGAAATTCATCAAGATGGGTATGACTAAGAAAAAATGCAAAGTGATTAACAAAAGTCCATAGCTAATAAGAAGATCATTCAATTGAAGGATAATGGTTTTTCAAGAGGAATTTTCCTTCTTGAAAGGCTCTTTAGTTCTAGTGTTGTAGCAGTTGGTTTAGAAAAAGTTTCTCAAGATAAACAGTTCCAAGATTGCAACATTCAGACTCAGAAGGAGCCCAAGCTAGTCAATTTGTTTAAGAGAGTTCCATTTAATTATAAAGAAAGGTATATTGAACTTATTAAGAAGTACACTGATGTTTTTGCTTGGTCATATGATGATCTCAAGACATATGATATGAACTTAATTCAACACAAGATTCCCCTAAAAGAAGGTATTAAACCCTTTAAAGCAAAAACTCAGGCAGATCAATCCTTTGCTTTTTCCATTAATTGAAAAAGAAGTTAAGAAGCTTCTAGACACCGAGATAATAGTACCACTCTGATACTCTGATTGGGTGGCCAATTTAGTACCAATAAAGAAGAAAAATGGTGAAATAAGGTTATTTGTGGATTTTAGGAATTTGAACAAAGCCTCTTTATAGGATAACTATCCATTACCTAAAATGGACCATGTATTGCAAAAGGTAATTGGATCATTCAAAATGTCAATTATTGATGGTTTCTTAGGATATAATTAGGTGGTTCTTGATAAGTAGGATCAAAAGAAGACTGCGTTTACAACCCCTTGGGAAACCTTCATGTATGCTCGGATACCCTTTGGGCTGATGAATGCAGGTGCAACGTTATAGAGAGCTATGGATATTGCATTTGTGGGTGATAAGTTCGTGGTGATATACTTGGATGATACCACTGTCTTATCCAAGTCACATGAGGAGCATTTGGAACATTTGAAAAATACCTTTGAGAATTGCATGAAATATGGCCTATCTTTGAACCCTAAGAAGTCTATTTTTGCTCTAGAAGAAGGAAAGTTGTTGGGACGCATTGTTTCAAAATACGAAGTAAAAATATCTCCAGCAAGAGTACAGGCTGTACAAAAGATACCTTTGCCCAGAAGTAAGAAAGATATTCAAATTTTTTTTGGGAAAATAAACTTTCTAAGGAGATTCGTGTCAAACTATGTTGAAATTGTGAAAGAGATTACTAATATGTTGAAAAAGGAAAATGAAGTACATTGGACCAAATAGGCTAAAGAGTCATTTTCAAGAATCAAATAAGCACTACAAGTAGCTCCAGTTTTGATTAATCTATATTATCAAAAGCCTTTTCAAATATTCTAATTTGCATCACCTAGTTCAATAGCTTTTGTTTTGCTCCAAAAAAATGATGAAGGTAAAGAGCAGCCAATTGCTTTCTTTAGTAAGGTACTCAGGGATGCTGAACTCAAATACAATATTCTTGAGAAGCAGGTGTATGCCTTAGTGAAGGCCCTAAAAGCTTTCAGGACTTATGTGTTACAGTCACAAATTGTTGCTTATGTACCAAGTGCAACAGTGAAGGATATCTTAGTCCAGAGTGATGTGGAGGGTAAAAGAGGAAAATGGATAGCTAATATCCAAGAATATGACCTAGACATAAAGCCAACCAAACTAGTGAAAGGACGGGGATTGGCAAAGATGTTGGCTGAGTCAAATTTTTAGGCTTTAGGAATCAATTTACTAACACCTGTAAATGAAGAAACGAGTAAAGAAAATGAATATAAGCCAAAGCTAGGTATAAAGATCAGATACAAATTTCTATGCTCAAATTGGTATAAGCACATAGTTCACTATTTATGTTTTCTTTCTTGCCCTCAATCATTAGATAGAGAAAGATATAGAGTATTAAAAATCAAGGCACAACCATATGTGATTGTAGAGGGTAGATTGTATTGGAAAGATCCTGCTGGAATTTTTTTACTATCTCTCACAAAAGATGAGTCTACATAGATAATTAAGGATTACCATGAAAGGTTGTGTGGGGGTCATTACAGTTGGAAGGTCACTGCCCATAAAATTCTCTAGGCAGGATTTTATTGGCCTACCTTATTTAGTCACATATATAGGTTTATCAGAGGCTGTCAAAAGTGTCAGTTTTTCACTGAGAAGAAGAGGTTGGCCCATTTGCCATTGATTCCAGTCTTCATAGAAGAACCATTCAGGCAATGGGGGCTAGACTTCGTTGGAGAAATTAATCCCCCTTCAAGTTGAAAATATAAATGGATTCTTACAACAACTGATTATTTCACCAAGTGGGTAGAAGTTATACCTACTAGAAAGGCAAATGACCAAGCGGTGAAGAAGTTTTTTGAAGAAAACATTTTCAGCAGATTTGGGTGCCCTGTTAAAATCATAACTGATAATGTTCAAGTGTTCAATTTAGTAAGGTTTGTTGCTTTTTGTCAGAAATATAATGCTATTCTATCTCATTCAATATCTTATCACCCTCAAGGGAATGGATTGGCTAAATCCACCAATAAAACATTGGTGAAAATGATTAAAATGACCATTGCAGAGAATCAGAAGGACTGGGATTTAAAATTAAAGTTTGCTCTTTAGGCCATCCGGGTGACTAAAAAAATGTGTATAGGCAAATCACCTTTTGAGCTACTGTATGGAATGTAGGCTTTTTTTCCCTATCAGCTTGTGAACCCTGTGATTGCAATGATTCAGGAAGCAAAGGAAGAACCCAATGCTTTAGTGAGAAGGATGCATAAGCTAATGGAGTTGAATGAAAGCAGAGATAAGGTGAGAGATAGTTTGTTTACGTATCAATAAAAATGAAAGGTATTTTTGACAGAAAAGCTAAAGAATTTGATTTTAAAGCTGGATACCTAGTACTGAGGTGGGATACTAGGAGAGAAGAAAAGGGCAAGCATGGGAAGTTTGACCCTCTCTGGTATGGGTCATTTGGGATTACAGAGGTAAGGGCAAACAATCCATTTCACTTGGAGAACCTTGATGGTGAAACTTTACAACTTCCTGTCAATGACCGATACCTCAAACATTATTTCCAATTCTGAGTTAAGTACACCTTGTCATTGTAAATACCGGAGTGAATTCATTGTATATTTTCATAGAATTGAATTTGGTGAAGCGATACATGACTCCATGCCCGAGGTGAAGGCACTAATCTACGGTTCTTAGTGCTTCTATGGCAAAAGCACTATCCCCAGGTGGAGCCAGGTGTTGTAGCTTACTCTGTCATTTTAGTTTTAATATTATTCAAAATCCAAAAAAATGAAATATCATATTTAAGTTTTAAAAAATCAAAAGAAGGTTTGAAAATTTTAAATATTAGTTCAAATTGAATTATCGGCGACATTTAAGGCGTTATGAAAGTGGGCCTGATTCATTTGCTAAAGCTTGAGTGTTTATGTGAAGCATGATCAAATATCGAAAAAGGAGGCAGGTAAAGTGCTCTGCGAGGGAACAACGAGTGCAGGTTATAATTCACGGCTCAACCCCCGCAGTTGACCCTAACGTCAGCACAGTTGACAGAGATC
Organism: Pinus tabuliformis; assembly: GCA_031772625.1. Taxonomy (NCBI): domain Eukaryota; kingdom Viridiplantae; phylum Streptophyta; class Pinopsida; order Pinales; family Pinaceae; genus Pinus; species Pinus tabuliformis. The sequence goes on from CM062820.1 coordinate 334,953,139, forward strand.
AATGGCCCATGATTGTTGTGGGGGTTTAACTTTGATCAGCATCTCGTACACCCCTACCCCCGTAGTGGGCCACCTGTCATCATCCCGCTCCACTTCACGTCTGCCACTTCACGTCTGCCACTTCATCCTCCGCCCTCATTCATTTCTATCCATCTCACCCTCCGTACCCCGTCAACTCATCTATGCCACTTCATTAATTCGTTACATGATTCCCTTTTTCCCTCCATTTTACTTACCATTTATAAAAGAAAAAATGAAACCCCATTGTATTAGTCACTTGTTTTTGGTACGAGCAGTGCCAACGTATCAACTTTCACCTCCAGTTCAGCATTCCAAGTCAACAACTATAATTTTCAGTCATCATGGCCAAACAAGTAAGTTCATCCTCTATTATCCATACCCTGTTAATGGACATCGAACATGATATTTCTGATACCTTCTGCATAATTAAGCATCTCCCCCTATATCAAGACATTATTTTGAACCATAAGAAGTCCCCTATATTCATGGCAATGGTTAGGTCAGGTGTCTTAGCAGCATTTGTCCCAAAAACCCACTTGTTTCCAGAATTCATTCAGTGGTTAACCTCGTCCATGTACCCTAAGCAATGTTTTGTCATGAATCAATTAGGAGAAAGTGTCTTCCAGGTAACTCCTCAGTTAATCCACCAAGCTTTCAATTACCCTGTCATTGGAACTTATGTCACTTTTACTGAAGAGTCTTTAATCTCATATTATGACAACTTATCTTCCCAGGAGTCCTCTTCTGCTTTATCCTTCTTGGCTTCCAAACTTGGACAGTTCTCCCTGGATGAAAAATTTCTTTCTTTAGATATATTTGCAGTAGATATAAGACCAATTTTACAAGTAATTTCTAAAATTATGTGAAGGGAAGACTCTAGACAAGTTGATAAAGCCGTTTTGGGATTTTTCACTATGATGATGAAGCCAAAAGTGGTATTAGATATTCCAGCATTTTGGGTGGACATGATTAACACTCAATTCATGACTCTGTCACTTACTGGTTCATTTAAATTTCCTTCAGTTGTCACTTATTTGTTCTTGTACCAGAATGCTGAGCATTTTTCCAATTTGGGGTTAAACATTGTAGACATAAATAAAAAGAAACAATTAGTGGTGTTCTGGATAGACTTGGTGAGGAGTGATCTAGAAGATGGTGGTCTGTTTGAGTTTACCTCTTTATTCCTTCCAGTGGTCTACAAGATTTTGAATGGGACCTTGCCACCAACAATTCTTCCCAATTCTCAAGAATTTCTTCAATTGAGCAAAGATGTAAGATGTGGAGACTGGTTTATATTTGAAGAGCATGCATAAATTAGGCTTTATGGGGCCTCAATCAAACCATATAGACTACCAAAATTATTTCCAATGCGACTCTTTTCTCTTGAGTTTAATAGGCAAAGCCTAAATGTGGATTAGGTTCATTTTGTCCCAATGAAAAAGGGTTATCTCTTTAAGTTGACCAGAATAGTGGGACCCTTCATTGTGAACACAAGATAGGCTGCCCAAGAGGTTGAGAAATTATTAGGTGACATGTGTCTGTTATAGGTTGTGGAGTGGGCTTATCACCCACATCATATTATTTATAAGAGAAGCACAAAGAATGGATACTTAGCTTTTGTACATGAAAGTAGGCCAGAGGTTGAGAAAATGGAAAATGGAGGTCCACTAAACACCAAAGGAACATAGATCAAAACTCCTAGTATTTCAGGAAAAGGTGCAAAAAGGGCCAAAGAGGAAGTCATTGATCTTGATGAAGAAGACTCAGAAACAACAAAAAGAACCAAACTATTGGATGCAATGTCTTCAACACAACTTGGTTTAATAATTCAATTGGGAGAAATAGAGGGTGCACTAGCTTCTCCATCCTCTAGTGAGCTTGTTCATGAGCAAGTTTCTCTTATTCATAACATGTTTGCCCAAATAGCTGAAAGAAACTAGAAAATAAAGTTGAATATGGAGGCTCAGGCTGAGTCTCAAATCATTTCTGAGCAAACTAGGTTATTGTCTGCTATGGATTTAGAAAAGGGCCAACTTAAAATTGCACTCTCTCATCCCACAAAGATGTCAGTTGGATCCTCTACTAACTTTAAATCTGTCAATTTGACAGTTGACACTCAAAAACTCCCCATGCTTGAAAAAATCAATTTGCACATGTAGACTGGGCAATTGATTGTCAATGATTTACATAAAACAAATGTAGTTGCTATTAAAGTAGAGAAAATGTTGCACAAAATGATCAAGTAATTGAAGTTGGAGAAATCTAATTCCAGAGATCTAAATGCTCAGGTTGATGAATTAAAGAAGATTATTGTGAAGATAGGAGTCAATCCTGATGATCAACCTGCAATACAGAAACTATTGCAATTTGCTAAGCCTAAGATTGGAATCTTGAGAAAGAAGTTGAATCTCCCTACATGTGAGCACCCTATTGTTGCAAGGATAGTTGAAGTTGAAAATGAAAAGGAGAATCTTTTACAGGATTTTTTGCAGAAGACTGAAGAGGTTTTTGTGCTTAAGGAAGCATTGGCCAAGCTACAGAAACAAGTAGACACTCATGTCTACACAGTAGTGATGCCAGCCAATATAGAGGATCTAGTGGCACAAGTGATGCAGTTGGGTACAGAATTTAAGATGGATGAGCATGATTTCAAAAACACATAGAGGGCTATGGAGACAATTTGTAAATTATTAAACTTGAGTGAAGAGGAAGCTAGAATGGAGAAGGGAAATGCTAAGAAATACAGGGAAGACTTCCAAAGGGCTGAAGAGGAGATCAAAAGTTTAAAGGAGAGAATCAAAGGTAATATGTATTTAATCCAGGCTAGGGAAATTCTCTGGGATGAAATTATCGAAGTCATCAGGAACATTTGGGAATTCCTTGTCATTGTGTCTGTTGAGAAAACATTTGTGAGGGACATGGAAAGCTTGGTTATGCAAGATAAGCAAAAATTGTTAGAGAGATCTAAGTTTGCAAAAAGAACGATAGATTTTATTAACTCTAAGTCTGATGCAAAGCTAAAAGAACATGACCTTATGGACAAAACATTGTGTGCAATGGATTTTAATAATATTTTTATAAAAAATGTTTACAGAAAAATTGATGAGAAGAAGATGAATGAAATAAAAGAAGTTGTTTCCAGGTTCAATATCCTATTTGATAAAATAGTTACAGTTGGGCTCCCCTCTTGCTGGGATTTACAAGGAAATTTGCTGCCATGGGGCAACTATTGTGAATTATCTGAATAAGGATTTTAAACTTCCGTGGATGGTAAATACTTTGTTTATAGACAAGCCTACTTATAGGTGGATCACAACATTTAGAATGGCACTCAACAAAATAGAAGAGGAAGTAAAGCCAAATGTACCATTGCGGAGAAGATGCAAAGAGTGGATGATAGAACAGACAAAATATTCATAAGCAGGGTCGTCTACTCAAATCAACAATCCGAAAAATGACCAACAACAATCAATCATAATTTGATTTGCTTTCAGTTTATGTTATTTTATTTTCTAGGAAAAGTGAGGTGTCTTTTACCCTCCAATGTAATATTTTAAAATGACTTTTTACTTTAGGCAATTAGATAGTAGTTAAGTAATTCAATAGTTTTTGGTAGTTACCAATTGTCTCATGATGTATAAAAAGAGGGAAAATTAAATAAAAAGGGTTCGAGTCTTGGGAATCTGAAGACTACACAATTTTGTACTTGATGATATGATGATTAATGAAAGCGTCAAAAGTTTCCAGACGGTGTTGAGTATGATTTGTAATCTCTCTGTTATGTGTCATTTTATTTCCTTCTCTCTTTGAATATGCTAATGAAGCTGCTGGTCTTTGTTTACTTCTGTGAATAAAGTTAAATTCCCTTAAAATAGTGCTCCTATGTTTAAAGTTCTTTTCTCTGTATTTCCTCTAAGTTAAAGATAATAGTTTTTGTTAAATGCAACATATTGTCTTTAACCTTCCTAAGTATTCTTCACACAGAATTTGTATTCAGCATCAAATGGCATCTTGAAATTTTCATATCATCTATATGTCAAGGGTTTTAAAAATAATGATCTTCATACTCCTCAAGTTAAAGACACTTTATACTAATGAGTGACATGTGTAATCAAACTTTAATGTCTTAGGTACAATTTCTCCACAACCAAGAAATTGGTTTCCTAAGGGACAACATTAATTGGTGCCATTTTCGGGGAGATGAAGATAAGAATATTTTTCCCTGGGTTTTAATACTTTCCTCTGGTTGTTCAGTGAGGAGGAAATATTTGGCTGTATTGAACAAGAATTGCAACTCTGGCTCCAAAAAGGCCTCATATGAGGTTAGATACCTCACAACAGAAAGCTCAAGTCCTTTCAAATCCTGAGAGATTAGTTTCTAAGAGGGTTTGGAAACCAAAAACTCCATCTACACCAAGTACCAGACTTTCTGTAACTAGTAGCAGTTCTGCACATCTTTTTCCTGAAAACTTAGCAAAAAGATTATCATTTCTTGATCAATAATCATGTTTTATACCCACCTCATTTCAAGAGCCTAAATTTCAAGAACAGAATTTAGAGTCTGTCTTTCTCTTTTCAGTACTTGAAAATATATCTACTATAGTTGTTCAACCTGAACCTATATCAGCATTACCTCCTTTTCATAATTCATTTACCTTTCAGGCAAGTTCCACATCTATTGGTACTCAAGGCTCAGTGAGTTCTGGTGCAAACATGGTAGCACCTAAATTCTTGCTAAATAGGTATGCACCTATTCAGTTTCCTCAACAATTAAATCCAATTCCTCAAGAATACTTAAAGATTCTTCCTCGTTTCACGGGGGAAGATGAACAAACAACAAAGAAACGTATAGTGGTGTTCTGTAACTTTGCAGAAAATCTCAATGTTGAACACCTGGATGTTGTTTTAAGACTTTTTGTGCAATATTTAGATGGTGAAGCAAGAAAGTGGTTTAAGGGGATCTCTAATAACTCTATTCCTACATGGGAGGAGATGGAATGCTAGTTCACTCAGAGATGGGGAGAGAAACGAGATCATGGATATTCACTTACAAAGTTTAATTCTATCAAGAGAAAATATGATGAAAGTATTGTTGATTTCATTAGGAGGTTCAATAAGATTTACAATAGTCTTCCAGTGGAGATCAAGCCCCCTCCTACTAGTGCAAAAGTGACTTTTGCAGGGGCATTTGAATTAGACTTTGGATTCATGTTAAGGGAGAGAAGATCCTCAACCCTTGACCAGATTCAAAATGATTCTCTAGAAATAGAGCAAATCTGGCGGCTGCAGGAAAAGCACCAGAGACAAAGCCTACACAAGATAAGGGAAAGGCCAAAGAGGAATCATCTCAAAACCAGACATTGGAGGATATGAACAAGGTGATAAAAAATTTGTCTAGAAAATTAATTAAATTGGAATTGGAGAATAAAAATTCTCAAAGGAAAGTACAATAGAACATAGGTTTTAATCCCCAATACAAAAGGTAGCCTTTGCAAATTTTGCAGAAGGAAAGAAAGGACCAAGATCAAGTCCAAGCACCACTCTACTTAGAGGGAGATCTTGGTGAAGCATCAAAAGAACATTCTAAATATCATGATGATCATATTTCCACTCTGTATGCAGGAGGCGAAGATGATATAGGTGTTGAAGAAGAATATACCGAAACAAATGTCATCTTTGATGAAAATGAAATTGAAGAGTATTGGAACCAATTTACTGATTTTATGCAGGCATAATTGCACAAGAATTATGACTTGAGATCAAGAAAAAGATCTAGAGTTCAGGAAAATGAGGGTGAGCAGCACGTTTCCGCTCCCTTACAAAAGGCGACTCCACAAGAGGTACATATTACAAAACAATTGAACAAAGGAAAATAGCAGCAGAGTGTAAATAACAAGACTCAGATGCAACAAGGTAAGTCTTCTCAAGATAAAACTGATGAAATTCCTTTAGAAAGAATTATTTCTATTCCTGAAGAAATTCCAATTATGAGGAGAAGTGAAGAAGAAACATAAAGGAATACAAGAAAGCTCCATGCATTTAGTCTCACTAAAAAATTGGAGAAAATAAAAATTCAGGTACCTCTTATAGAGTTGGTCAAGAAACCAACTTACAAAAAGGAAATTGATGAGTTTATCAACTTATCTAAAAAATGTAAATGTGAATGATATTGTGAATTTACAAGAAGATAAACCTGTAGTAGCTTTTGACCCACATTTTGAAGAGGTAGATTCTTCAACCCCCCCTTTCTACATTTCTTTATCGACTCATGACTTCATCTTGCATAACTGCATGCTTGACTCTGGAGCTTCACATAATGCCATGCCACTGTTAGTAATGAAATAACTGAATTTACAAGTCACTAAGCCCTACAAAGACGTATATTCCTTTGATTCAAATAAGTTCAAGTTTCTTGGTGTCATCAAGGATATGGTGGTGTCATTAGCAAAGATCCTAGCCAAAATCTTAGTAATGGATGTAGTATTTGTAGATATCCTGGTTAGGTTTGGAATGTTGTTATCCAGGTCATGGGGAGTTAAATTGGGAGGAGTTATAAAGTTGGGTTTTACTTATGATATTATACCGGTTTTTGTTTGGGAAGAGAGAAGGCTGTATAGAGAAACATGGTTTGTTAATACCATTGCAAAGAATGGAGCAAGTAATTCACCTGTGTACAGTCAAGAAAAAGATGATTTCTCTTGTTTTATGTTGCATGATAATGCAAAACTCGCTGAAGATAATAAGAGGCAGCTCACTTCAGTATATGTAAATACTGAGCTACAAACAGAAGGTGTATGGAAGTTCTTCTTTGATGGTGATTACTCTAAGGAGGGCATAGGTGTTGGTTTCCTATTGATTACTCCTAGAGGTAACATGATACCTTTTTCTTTTAAATTAGAGTTTGAAGAAACTAACAGTGTGGTAAAGTATGGATCCTTAATCATTGCTCTTCAGACATCGGAACAAATGGGGGTTCAGTCTATCTCTGTTTTTGGAGATTCATAATTGATTATGAAGGAGATAAAAAATCACTGTCAAGCAAAGAACCCTAAAGTCATGGCATATAGAAATGAAGTTTGGGATCTAGTTGAGAATTTCTTTGAGGATTTCAATATATAGTTTGTTCCAAGAGATGCAAATAGGTTGGTAGACTCATTGGTTGTTGCAACCAACACATTTAGACCTCCTATAAATCCAAAACTAAGGTATGAGGTCGAAATGAAGTACAGACCATCTATTCCAAATAACATAAACAACTGGTAGGTATTTGAGGATGACCAGCAAATCAAGGAGTTCTTAACGATGATTGATGACTTTGAAGGTGTTAGAGCCTAGACCAACCTCAGGCTGAAGGGAGGCAATCCTAGGATAACGACAAACCACGCTTAACCTGGTAGCTAGCCCTACCAGGTCGAGAGAGGGCTCTCTCCTTGTCAATCTCAGTAAATATGATTGCAATTACAACTTGAGATGACTGAATTGAAATTAGATTTTAGGCTAGGTATAGTAGCTCAAGGATTTTCGGTTGATTTTGATGATTGGTTGCTGGATCAAATGGAGCAGGTAGCTTGGGTCCGAGAAATCAAGTCAGATTTACAAACATGTTCTATGGGGCAAGATAGATAAGTGTTTATGCACTAGTAATCGAGCGAGATGGTTGATTTAAGACTGCTGAGGGGCTGAGGAGGGCATGCAGAGATCATGAATCCTCTTCAGACTGTTGAAAACATTAAGAACTAAATGCATTCCCAAGGCAAACCACTGTTATCAATGTATTTTTCCTATTTCTCTTGATTCATTTAGTTAAGAAGAATAGAAAAGGTTTTGAAACATATAACACATAAGAATAACTTATTATAAAAGAAGAAATAATACAAAAACATGGTATCACAAGAATCCCAAAAAAATAGCTGCAAAACATGGTTTTATTCCTTGCCAAACTCCTGTAGAGATATACAATAGAGCTCATAGCTTCCACAAGAGTCCAACCTTTACAAATGACTAAGAAAGTACATAATATAGGCATCAAACCACCTATGCTAGCCATCAGGGGTCGAATCCATGAGAAAAGGAGTGGTTTCAACCATATCTAAACTAAGAACAGGAATATAGGCAGTGGAACAACTTGCCTCTAAAACCATGGAAACTGATTCATTCCACCCCCAACCACCTCAAAATGATGAATTTACCCCCAAGAGTCATTTTGTAATTATATTTACATCCCATAGCATCAACTACACTCATAGATTTACCTAAAAAGAGCCTAAAATTGAAATTACAAAAAATCTAGGCGAAATTTTGATTTTGGAGCCAAACTGGCAATTTCCATCCAATGTGCAGTGCCCTTGATCCAATGCGCAACGCGTTTTCCAAGCTAGTTTTGGGGACCTTCCCAATGTCCCAATTGGGTGTAGGATAGCTCGTTGAAAAGCTTATTGAGTCTACTTTCTGGAAAAACTTGAATTTCTGTATTTGGATGTCATTTTCCCCCTCCAAAATGGAATCTCCCAAGGCTGCTTCCTATGTGTCAAAAAAGTGGCAGAGAGGTCATTTTTTGATAGTTTTTTGGCCTTTAGGTGACCAAGATCTACTCCAAAATTGATGAAACTTTTTGGGTTTTCTTTCTTTTTTATTTTGAATCCAAAACGGTAAACCAATCTTTCAAAAGATGCTCTAGTCAAAAGCACCTATTGGGTTTTCCTGTGTTTCACATTTCAGAATTTGAAAATGACAAAAAAAAATCTCAATATTGCCCCAAATTTGGTACAAAGCACCCTCAAGCACTGCTATGATGAGCTAAGGAGGCATCAACAAGAATTTCTAATTTGTTTTTATCCTTTTTGCTTCTCAAAATTTTACTCAACCTTGCCTTTAACTTTTTCATTTTTATATTGCATATCTGGTTCCGGGTTAAATAGTGACAAGCCATGTGGCGAAGAATTTTCTTCTCTTTATTGGTCTCAAGCAACTTCTCAAGGTGAATTTTCACCCTCTCTAACCAAGCTTCTCGGTCATTCTCAATTTCTTGCTCAATGGAGGTCATCTTGCCCTTTGCTTTCTTTGCCTCTTGCCTTTCTTCCCTAATCATTTGCAATTCCATAATAGCTTGTTTATCAGTTAATTGCTTATTTTCCTGCTCAAGGTATTTGATTATCCACTTTGCTCTTTCTAAATTGACTGATAGGGCTTGAATGTCAGCCTCTTTTTCCTTGATGATCAAATCCTTAACACTCCTTGAATTTTGAGCATCCAAGTCCATGACATTCTCCTCTTGAGCCACCTCGTGGTCCACCAGGATAGAATCTCTCTCCTTCCTCTCACTAGGATCATCCTCATGCACCTTTTTCTTTCCTTTATCTCTGCCCTTCTGTTGCTGACCAACCTGTACCTTCTTAGCTGGAGAAGAAGACAAATCCCCTTCCACTCTAGGTGGAGATAGCATTTGCCTGTGATTTGTAGATGAAGGCGAGACCCCTTCCACTCCTTGTGGAGATAGTACTCGCTTGGCAGCTGCAAAAAGCCTCCTAGTGCCTCTCTCATAGGTGACAAACACTGGCACTCCCAAAGTTTCAGTTTCTTTGGCTTGTTCATGTCTTGAAGGTTTAGCTTCCTCCTGATGCACTGATGAAAATATTTGAGGACCTTTGAAAACCTCATGAGAAATGAAGGTTTCCCATGGTATATTCAGCTTATTCAATTGATGCAACAAAATGATCTTGATCAGAGAGAAGTGGTAAATGCTATTCATTTGTTGGGGATAAGGCTTTTTCTTGACATAGTGTGCTATCTTTTCAATATTCTGGAACATGAAGAAAGGAAGATCCATCATTCTTACTCTAGTAAAATGCATCAACAACCTAATGTGGTAGGCATACAACCTTGAAAACCTACCTTCACAAGTGAAATATTTAATGATGATTTTCATGAGTGGGGCAAACCTGTCCTGCAAGAATTTGAATGGAAACACCCTTTTCAGCTTGCTGAGGCATGCAGCCTTGATGTAAGGCTCATAAAATTCCCTGTCAATGTACTGCCCTTTGTTCCATTTTTCACCTATGTTTGGGATGCCTGTAGCCTCTGAAATGATGGCAGGTGACAGAGTGAAAGTGACTCTAGCAAGTTGTACTTCATTATTGTCCAAGTGTGACACAAATAGCCTTGCTAACTCATGGTGATATTTGACCCTCTCCACCATTTCACAGAACTCATAACAAGACTGATGCTGGAAACATGTGATGGAAAAGGGACAAGCAAGTAATTCTCTGAGGCTAATGGGCTCCTCCCTGGTTATCTTTCCTCCTTTGTGAGGTCTCCTCTGCTGCAAGTTTAGTTCCCTAGAACTTTCACTGAGGGTCTCTTCCCCAGTCTCATAATCTCTGTCCATTGTCTTATTTGACTGTATATGCTTGTGGGGAAAGAAAGATAATGTAGATGAATGATGAGTATGAAGAGATTTTCAAAAGAAAGGGAATGAGTGAGAGGAAATAGGGATATGAGTGAGATTTGATAGAGTGTAGGGTTTGAGGGAATAGGGTATGAAGGGGATGACTAGGGTTTTAAAGCACAACCACCAATTATGAAAAGACAACTATGTAAACAGTGAATTTTATGAATAAACTTTGCTTTAACAGCAGCTAGGGTTTAGAATTTTTTTACAAACTAATTCTAAGCACACAAATTAATATGGCAAGAGCAGCAACACTTACTTGTAAGGGAAGAAAACCTTACAAATTGGAGGAGATTTAAGTGACTTTGGGTTTATTTGAGGGTTTCCAGCACTGATAGGCAGTTTCCAATAGATGCGCAACGCACAACGAATGCGCAACACCTGTGTTAATTAATACTGGCAGACAACATCCAATGCGCAACGCCAAATGAATGCGCAGCGCCAGGCAATAGGTGTGCAATGCCTCTGTTTTTCTCCAGCAACACCTCAACTTGCTTCTTTTTGTCCAATGACACCTTAAAATCGCCTTTCGATCTCTCCTTAGCACTTTAGATTTCACAATGAGGTGATATGAAAGATGAAATGCTTTTTATACCTTTTCAAGCCCTTTGATTTTTCATTAAACATAACCCACTTTCTAATGTTTGTTTGCTCCCTTGAAATACTTTGATTTAACTAATTTTTGACTTTTTGCATGTCCACAGGTGGATTGATGCTCTTTTCTTTGACTTTTTGCAGTGGCAGGAGTTGACCAAGTTGGAAAGTGACCAGGAGCAACATGTGAATAGTGTTACATATAGAAACCATAAAATTACATTGAATTACATGAAGTGAAATGATAAAATACAAATGCTCTGCTCTTTCAACTCAAAACTAGTTTTGAGTTTAAAGAGCTTTATTAAACTTACAAACCAAGAAATTATGATTTTTGAATAACCTCCTCATGTGCCTGCTGAAATTTATTTTTCATGTGAATGACCATGGAGAAAAACCCTAAGACCTAGTGAGACTAAAGTCTAATACTGATTTTTTATAAATGAAGTGAACTGGAATGACTATGAATGCCTTAAAAGATATGTGAAATAGATCAGCAGGTATATAGCATGAGGGACAGATGAAATAAAACCCTACCATCAGTTGATCCATGACCTAATGGAGTGCAACTCATTAGAATGGGACACCTAATATGAAATGCAAAAGAGAAATTTGATCACTGATGGCAGTGTGAAGACACTGACACTAACAGAAGGCACTAAAATTTATCAATATGGGGATGAAGCAACGAAAAATGCAGAAGTAAGTGGTTATCAAAAGTCCATAGCTAATAAGAAGATCATTCAATTGAAGGATAATGGTTCTCCAAGATGACTTGTCCCTCTTGAAAGACTCTTTAGTTCCAATGATGTAGCAGTTGGTTCAAAAAACATTTCTTAGGATGAACAGGTCCAAGATTGCAACATTGGGACTCAGAAGGAGCCCAAGCTAGTCAAATTGTTTCAGGGAGTTCCATTTAATTATAAAGAAAGGTATATTGAACTTTTTAAGAAGTACACTGATGTTTTTGCTTGGTCATATGATGATCTCAAGACATATGATATGAACATAATTCCACATAAGATTCCCCTGAAAGAAGGGATTAAATCCTTGTTATGAAACCAACTCAAGAAAAGATAGAAAAGATAGATCAACACCTTAGAATTTAGCCTCTTTAAGGGGGCAACCTCCTTTACATTACATAAATGAACAATTCTTGGATGATACAAATGAAAAGACCTCCTTTCTATATATAGGAGTCCAAGGGGTCATAACATAATTAGAGCCGACATAACAATAATAATGTAAGGGCACAATAATAACAATAGTGGGCTTTTATGGGGCACAATAGTAACAATATGGGCACTACATGGGTACATCAATATAATAAGTGGGTTGTACTAATAATAATAAGGGGTTACACTAGTAGTATAGGGGCCTAACATGCCCCTCTCCTTCAAAAAGCGTTGTCCTCAACACTTGAGTAGTTCTTGATGCTTCTGTATAAAATTCTTTTCATCCCATGTGGAATCTTCAGCAGGTAGGTTCTTCCACTTGATGAGATACTCTAAAATTGATCGATTTCGTAGCTGTCGGGTTCTTGTTTCTGTGACTGCTCCAGGTTCCAATATGATTTTTCCTTCCTCTTTAATTTTTGGAAATATTGATTGAATTGGGATCTTTTGCAACTTTTGAATAAGTGGCCATACTTCTTCGTCCTTCTTCCATTCATCCCTTGCTTCATTTATCCAATCTGGTTGGATAATAGAAATAGCACAAAACAATGCTTCCACATCCTCATCCTTGAAGAGTCTTCCCATTCGGTAAGGTCGCCATTTTTTAAGTGCATGTAGTATTGCCAACATTTCCTTCTCATAAATAGCTTGCTTGAGATGTAGTAGTAAAAATACCCAATCACCTACATCAAAACATTTTTCACTACAATGTTGATCTACTTGTTGTTTCGTTTGAGTTTGCATCGAAGTGGCGTTATCCTTTAAAATTTGGAGAACTTGTTGTTGATGCTCAATGTGATCTTTCACTGCTTGAACCTTTTTCTTCTTGATATGTCCTTCTATCTCTGGAGTTTGAGGAGTGGTAATTTCTTCCAATCCTTTGCAAGATATGGTTGGATTCATTTCTTGATGCTCGATGTGATCTTTCACTTCTTGAACATTTTTCTTCTTGATATGTCCTTCTATCTTTATAGTTTGAGGAGTGGTAATTTCGACCAATGAATTACAAGATATGGTTGGATTCATTTCTTCTTTATCGATGTGATCTTTCACTTCTTTCACCTTTTTCTTCTTGATATGTCCTTCTATCTTGAGAGTTTGAGGAGTGGTAATTCTAGCCAATGCTTTACAAGATATGGTCTGATTCATTTCTTCTTTCTCTGGGGTGGGGTCCTGGCGTATATCTTCTTCTTTTGATGTTTCTTGATCCTTTTCTTCCTCCTCTTCATATTCTATGTAAAATAATTTCTTCTCAACACACTTATGACCTTTAGTACATTTGCTATCACAATTGTAACAAAGCCCTTTTTCTCTTTTTTCTTCCAATTGTTGTGGTGTAACCCTTGCAGGTTTTGGAAGGCTAGGAGAAACAACACTTCCATATTTATAGTTGTGAGGGGTATGCTTCCTGGTTTCCATAATTTTTCTTTCCAATATGTCACAAAGCCCTTTTACTCTTTCCAATTGTTGTGGTGTTTCTCTAAAGAAGTTGTTGCTCTTTGTATCCTCATAATGTGCTATCATTTCCTCCGTGAAAATTGACCACGTAACAAGTTGTTTACGAGAACAAAGGCCTTCATACCATAAAAATTGATCTGGTTCTAAATATTAAGATGCAATACATACCTTTTGTAACAGTGGTACACCATGTAGATAAAAATATTGCTCCATCTGAAGCATCCAATTTACTGGATCCTTGCCATCAAACTTCCTCATCTTGTTTTTTCTTGATTTTAGGAGCTCGATCTTGAAATGACTCTAACTCTGTACTTTCGGATCTTTAAGTTCTGAAATTGTGATTTGTATTAGCCCTCTATGTCCTCTTTCCAATGCCACAACTCTGACCCAGATTGGATTCTCCAAGGAGGAGTTATGCGAAATCTCCCACAGTGACTTGATTATAGACTAGTTCAGTAGAGCAAAATTGTACGATGTGCCACGAGTCACTGTTTCAACCTTTGGATCTAAAAAATGCATACAAGAAACTACAGTCCGTCCTCTTTCTGTACCTTCTTACGAAATTTCAATCCGATCCCTAGAGAGAAAGTTATGACGATTTTCCCCAGGTCACCTGTTTGGGATGTAATTTAGGAGTCTGCAAAAAGACCAACTTCCTCAGATCATATCTCCGCAAATATAGTGCGAAAATCTTTAAAATTCAGATCCGAGGTTCAGTGAAATCTCTTCTCAAATGGGTTTTTTTTTGTAACTTCTGAAACATCGTAGAAAAAAAGTTATAGTGAAAATGCCACGATGACCTGTTTGGAGCAGAAAAACCCTAGAATCCAAAGCTCTGATACCAAATGTTATTAAACCAGCTCAAGAAAAGATAGAAAAGATAGATCAACGCCTTAGAATTTAGCCTCTTCGAGGGGGCAACCTCCTTTACATTACATAAATGAACAATTCTTGGATGATGCAAATGAAAAGACCTCCTTTCTATATATAAGAGTCCAAGGGGTCATAACATAATCAGAGGCAAGATAACAATAATAATGTAAGGGCACATAATAACAATAGTGGGCTTCTATGGGGTACAATAGTAACAATATGGGCACTACATGGGTACATCAATATAATAAGTGGGTTGTACTAATAACAATAAGGGGTTACACTAGTAGTATAGGGGCCTAACAACCCTTTAAACAAAAATTCAAGTAGATCAATCCTTTGCTTTTGCCATTAATTGAAAAAGAAGTTAAGAAGCTTTTGGATGTGATCCAGGTGGATCTCCACACACCAGTGGCATGGAAAAGGCTCAAAATTCAAAGTGGTGGAAAGATGATTAACTTGAAATTAGATCGAAGTGCTCGTCGCTCTGATTCCTGTTGGTCGCTTTAATTGTTTTCACAATTCAAGCTCCACATAAATTGTCAACCCGAGAAGGTCTTTTTATTTCAAAGATAATAACTCACTGGATATGCTCAATTTCAAAAGCAGAATCAATGTTGTAGTAAAAGAAGGACACACAATTATTAATCTCATCGATCTACTGATTCACATTCTACTTAATCAAAGCTGAAGTCAATTAAATTATAGCAGAAATGATTTCTCTGTTGCAGTTACAATCCAAACAAAGGAAAATCAATCTACAAGGAAAGAAATCAATCAACCACAGCAGGAATAGGACCCTATTCCTTAGTGAGGAACTTCAACACCTGATGCCTGACACTTAATCACACTGTAGGAAAAGTAACTCCAAGAGGTCAAGACCCTATTCCCATGAACAGGAACCTTCAGCACTTGTTCTCTTGTTCCTAATCACACTGCAGGCAAAGGAAAACAATCAATGGGAGCAAGACCCTATTCCTTTATGCAGGAACCTTCAGCACATGCTTCCCAACATCATTCATTCGTGCATTCGATACATGTAGTGCTAAAGAAACAGAGTATTACTAGACTGTGTAACTAGTGTCCAACAACAGAATTAAGGTGAAGTGTAAACACACAAAGAATTGAACAAACTACAGGAACCAAAAGGGTGAATCTTGTGAGGAAGGTGGGCCCTTTCCTTCTCACAAGATTCCCCGGGAGAAAGAATTAAATTGGAACGCTCAAAAGAAGATTTTATTCATCTGTCAAAGTAACTGATACATTACAGAGGGAGACTAGCTCCAGTTCTCACACAGTACTCTTCTGTAGCTTACAATTCAACCCCCCTCTAATGATGATGTCTCCTCTTTTTAAAGAGGAGACATCTTTTACAATTTACATGAGAGCGAATCTACATTATCTCGATTCTGTTCTTTTTCCCAAAACAGGACTATTCTGTTCTTCCAAAAAAAAGATGCTGTTACAACAGAGACAATAAAAGTGTTATCTTCAGGATAATCCAGGTAACCGTATCTTCGTGCTGCTGCTACTATTCCACAAAAAGTTCTTCCAGAATCGCAAATTACGCATAACGGGATTTGCGTGCTTGACGGCTGTTTCAGCAACTGAGTCAGTTGTTTCAGCAACGGAGTCAGCTGTTTCAGCAACGGAGTCAGATGTCTCAGCAACGGCCGCTTGTTCCCAACAAGGTATATAATTTATCTACGATCTTTGGACTTGTGTTAGCAACAATACACTTCAATTAATGATAAAATATAAGAGTATTGCGGAATTAAATGTAAGACAGATTAAACATATAATAAAGAAGAGGTTTCTATATACCTTGGGATAAAGTAGATGAAAAAGACAATGAAGTTCATGGTTATAAGAGTAGAATGGTGTCAAAATATATAGCAAAAATGATACATAGTGGAGTCCTAACATCCCCCCCAGCTAAAAATGTTGCATGTCCTCAGGCAACCCCTAGTCTGAATCAGAGTCTGAGTACTGGGACTGAGCATGCAAATTACTCAAGCAGTAGCTGGAGAAGGTGGCATCTGTAGGAGCTCTGGATCCGCTGTTGTTCTACAAATGTTGCCATGCCAAGGCTTCATCTCTGTCAGTCAACTGGTAATGACATTGATATTTGTCTGAAGGCAGCCATAAAGTTGGAAAACGGAAATGATACCCGATCCAGTTTACTCCACAATGTTGAATGCAATCAATATACTTAGGGACCCTGGATAATGCAGCTTGAAGATTGTGAGGGTTAAAAGGGTGATAATCCTGTCTTTCTTTACATGACTGCTGCCAAAACATATCATTGGCCTTCAATGCAGCAGTACCCTTCATTCTAATGTGCTGTTGACACTTAGAAAGTATTGAAGCCTGTAATTGCTGCATGTACTCGTGCATTCCTGGCTTCTGTAAGAATTCATAATATTGTGCTATAAACAAGGCTGGGCCTAAAGGCTCTGGTCTAATCCACAGGAGTTTATTCTCCTCATTATGACTGCTTGCAGTGAACGCAGTTTGCCAAGTGAGCTGGTTAGACAGAAATGAAGCAAATGCCCTGATTTGTATATCTCCTGCAATTGGAATAAGATTAACTTTTCTATTTTCGGGAATGGCCTCATTATGAAGGTAGAGTTCGCACAGCAAATGCTGGTCACTCTCGGGGGCCTCCTTAAAGGTCTCAACAAATTTCTCTGAAGTCATTAATTCATATGGTCTGCCATTTGCTATTGCTTTTAATTGGAAATAAACTAATCGTTCAGAAAGAAAGAGAGAGTAGTTTACAGAGGGTTTGCGCGTAGCCATCAACTTCTGGACTAATGAAAACATCAAGGCTATCTTTGCCCTAGATTCCTTGGCTTCCTTTTTGTACTCCCTGTGTTGTTGTATTATTTGATCCCAACTATCCCAGTTGGCATATACATGGTTCTGCCATTGTAACTTATGTTGTCGTAATATTATATCTTGTTCTTCAGCATATTGCTTCTTCCATTTGTTCATATGTTCCAATTGATTCCATGGCAGAGTCTGTGTCTTGGCATCAGAAGTAGTGGGTTGGGACGTTGTTTCCTCTGTCTGAATGGCTGCATTAACCTGCAAAGGACGAGATATCTGAGGTTTGATTTCTTCTTCTTGCTTTATAGAAAGCCCTACTGGTTCTTGTGGAGCAGTAGGGCATTCCTCTTTTATTCCATCTAACGTAGATGCCTCAGATAATTGAATTTTAACTATTTTGTAACCTGCATCCTGGTAAATGCTGCCACACTCCTGGCACATGTATTCCTTGCATGGCTCCTTATTCTGCATTGAGGCTACGTGTGCTAATGTATGGAGATTCAATTCTCTTTCAAAAGCCTCTCGAGCCATGGTTAGTTCATTTTTGTAAGCTTCTAATTCAGACTTCAGGAATTCATTCTCCTCCAATAGAGATGTCATAGTATGTAAACCTTGTGTGCTGGTTGAATCTGTTGGGGTATTTTGTTGATGCACAGTCGTAGCTGGTTCTTGTACCACAGTGGCTGATTCTTGTGTTTCAGTCACTGGGCAAGTGACTGGTTCTTGTGTTTCAGTCACTGGTGATTTCCCACTATCGTCCTGCTTGGTGTATTCTTGTACCTCAGTGACTGGTTCTTGTGTTTCAGTCACTGGGCAAGTGACTGGTTCTTGTGGAGCAGTCACTTCTTGAGCCATAAACAATGTCGTATTATCCCGGGGCACTGGTTCTTGTGTGGCAGTGCCTCCGGACGAGACGGGTTGGGAGGTTTGGGATGGGGATAAAGGTTTTAATAGAATAGTGGCAGGGTCAGGGGAAATGGAGGTGAGTTTTGTCTCAACAGTCGTTTTCCTTTTTCTTTTTGGTAGGAAGGCAGCAAAATCACTGCCTTTCCTTTTCTTTGAAAGGGAGGGTTTCTTTCTGGGGACAGGGTTTTTCGGAGAAGTAAGAATTTGAGATGTGGACCTTGTCCGTGGTCTAGAGACTGCGACTGTTGGGGTTTTCTTCTTTTTATTAGCGGGTGGGGAAGGGGGTGTTAGAGAGTCGTCACTAGGGACCGAAATAGTGGGGACAGTTGGCTCTGCTAAATGAGGCGAGCTCGGGGTTAGGTCAACTGGGGAATGTGGAATCTCTTCCTGTTGTTCTTCATAAGGAATTTCCGGAATATCATGAGAACTTTCGGGTGGTTGGGGCGTTTGGGCCTGCTGAGTAATTTCAGGCGGCTGGGGAATTTGGAGTGGGGCATGTAGAGGGGGATTTTGCTGAGCAAAACCCCTCTGTATCAACAACTGGCATAAACGATGATGGGTAAGGGATAAGATTGGGAATTTAGCTCGTTTACAATAATAAGACATGTTTTTAATACAACCAAGCAGATAATAGGGGATATTAATCAGTCGTCCATTCCTCAAATGATTCATCAAAACAAAATCATGGTTGTACACTACCTGATAACGCCCCTCACACGTTAAGTAGTGTTTGATGAACTTTGCCACTGATGGCCATGGTTGAGGAAGTGAGTGCAGACTAACCCCGCGGCCTCTGGGTTCCACTTGCTCATCTAGGTGCAGAAATTCTTGCTGCGCATTGAGAACAACCTACTTCCTGCTGAACCAGCGAGTACCCACAGCTGGCAACCCTGATACCTGAACTATGTCCTCCTCTGTTACTGAAATGCGAACCCCTTGGACCACTGAAAAATCGTCTTGAAGGTTTTGTGCAAACTCTAAGACTTGTTCCTGGTTAAATTCCCCCAATCTTTCAAAATATACTGTCCATCCCGCTTGTTGGAAAATCTGATAGACTTCGGGAAACAATTGAAGAAGACTTATGGAGCCGGGCTCATGTCTAACGGCCGACCCTCCCATGGCTGTAGCTTTGAGTTATACGCAGAGGCACCGACACAGTAAACACAGACCCTGATCGTGCTAGTTGTTGCAACAGAGGCTGCATGGTCTAAATGACGGCAGAAATAGATATGACAAGGGACGGAGGCTTGGTTAATGCAAAATGATTGTTCAATTTTTGGAATTGCCCCCCCTACGTATGGTGTTACAATGATTGGACGTGTGAAGATATGTACTCATTATGAATGAAATCCTCTCTTTAATATGATTTAACCGAATTACATTAAAACCTCATACCTT
Organism: Pinus tabuliformis; assembly: GCA_031772625.1. NCBI lineage: Eukaryota > Viridiplantae > Streptophyta > Pinopsida > Pinales > Pinaceae > Pinus > Pinus tabuliformis. Next base: position 334,972,843 of record CM062820.1, read on the forward strand.
ACATTTTTACCTTTGGTTTAATAATTCGAAGTGTCGGTTGCCTCAAAATAGCTTAATGTACATGGAAGAATCTGTAGATTTCTCTGAAGTTTAGAACAGGAGTGTAATTGAATCTGGTACGTGCTGAATAATTTTTTTGCCAAAAGGATCTGAAGTATAATCATGGAGAACCAAAAATCTTATATAACAACAAAGAGAAATATTGTTTTGATGATAACAAGTTGCTGAAACTGGTGTTTTAGCAACGGAAAAATGAACGATACGTTGCTGAAACAGGTGTTTCAGCAACGGGAAAAATCAATGATACGTTGCTGAAACAGGTGTTTCAGCAACGGGAAAAATCAGAGAAATGGGATAAATGACTTAGGTCTGTAAATGGAGAAAATATTTGATAGGGGGTAATTTCAGCAGTAAGGGGTGGGAAATACTGACTGAAGGAGGATATCTCAGGGATGGTGGGAGTGGGAATAATGGAAAAAATGGAAATAATGTGGGTGTGGAGGGATATTGCTTAGGAAAAAGGGTAAAATGATGGGAACAAGCTTCTGTGATTAAAGCTTCAGATCTTCTCATGATGAATCTGTCCTCCTTATTGCTTTTTCCAGAATCTGCAAAATTCAATTGTAATATGCCAATCCTTGACAGGGATTATTAGTGCTAAATCTAATCTAATACTAAAAATATAGTGCAGAAGATTAAGTGCTGTGAGGAGCAGAAGACTCCCCTAGAAAAAGATAATGAATATCAGTCATGCAAGCAGTCTTGAAATCCTCTTTAGAAACAGGGCGCTTATATAGACGGAGCCTATGGCCATTGACTAGTAGAGGTGTTTTAGCATCATCAATTGTTACAAGTCTTACCGTTCCGTTTGGAAAAACATCATCTACTTCATATGGTCCAAGCCAGCGTGTACGTAGCTTACCCTGAAAATTTTCAAACCGAGAGTCATACAACAAGGCCCAATTACCTTTTTGGAACTGCTTGTGTTTGATAATTTTGTCATGCCACTTCATCCTTTGTTGCTGTATCATGTTTGTTTGATGAATGGCATCTAATCTCTTTTCATCCAACTCCAGAAGCTGCTGCAATCTAGCTGTCTGCACATCAGTCAAATCAAGATTAACAGCTAAAGCAGTCCTTAAAGTTTTAATTTCAAATTCCACAGGAAAAACAACATTTTTACCATAAACCAATTCATAGGGAGAAAAACCTGTAGTGTTTCTCCAAGTAGTTCTGTAAGCCCATAATGCCTCAGGGAGCCTTTGGGACCAATCCTTTCGGTTGTCCTTCACTGTTTTAGTTAGAATGGCTTCTAAAACTTTGTTTGTGCTTTCCACCTACCCATTGGCCTGGGGGTGGTATGGTGTAGTCATTCTATGTTGAATATGATATTTGTGAAGGGTAGATTTAAAACCATGAGAATTGAATGGAGGTCCTCCATCAGTAACTAGCTCTCTAGGAATTCTAAATCTAGTGAAAATCTCTTCAAATAAGAAAGCTAGGACAGCCTCTTCATTGGCTCTAATAAGTGCTTTGGCCTCCACCCACTTAGTCATATAGTCTGTACAGACTAATATATAGGTTCTCTGATTGGATGGAGGGTTAATGGGTCCTATGAAGTCCAAGGCCCATCTTTCAAATGGTTCAGAAACTACCTGGGGGTTTAATAGCATTTGGTCTCTATGATTGGGTTGACCCATTCTCTGGCAGCTGTCACAAGCCCTTACATATTTCTTTGCATCCTTGAATAATGAGGGCCAATAGTAACCCATCCTCAGAATTTTGTGTGCTGTTCTCTTATCAGCGAAATGGCCTCCACAAGGGCCATCATGACAAGCTTTCAATATGTCATACACTTCATCTTCCCTAATGCATCTTCGGATCTCCTGGTCAAGCCCAGTATAGAAAAGACACCCGCTTATCCAGCTGTACCTGGAACTTTGTTGAAGAATTCTTCTCTTTTCTCTATATGACAGGTGTGCTGGTAGTTTTCCTGCAACCAAATAATTAGCAATATCTGCATACCATGGAGAGTGAGCAGAAACGGCAAACAAATACTCGTCAGAAAAACTATCATCTACTGGAATATCATTGTCAGTTTTTAACTGTGAAAGGAAATCAGCCACCACGTTTTCTTTACCAGGCCGATCTACAATTGTGATATCAAATTCCTGCAATAGTAATAGCCATCTGGTAACTCTAGCATTCGTGACAGACTTGTTCATTAAATATTTAACAGCTGAATGATCAGTGTGCACAAAAGTAGAATAACCAGTGATATAGTGTCGGAATTTATTAATGGCATAGACTACTGCAAGAAATTCTTTCTCGGTAATTGTATAGTTAAGCTCGGCAGGGGTCATATTCTTACTGATAAAGTATATAGCATAAGGAAGATGATTTTCCTCTTGTCCCAAAACCGCTCCAATAGCAATGTCTAAAGCATCAGAAGATATGTGAAAAGGAAGATTCCAATCAGGCCCCCTCAAAATAGGAGCAGTAGACAACTGATGCTTCAGTTCTTCAAAAGCTTTCTGACAAGAATTAGTCCACTTAAATTCAGCATTTTTCATAAGCAATACAAATAATGGAGAAGCTAATTTAGAGAAATCTTTAATAAATCTCGTGTAATAACCAGCATGTCCTAGAAAACTTCTCACATCGCTTTGAGTTTTAGGAACAGAAAGATTCTGAATGACCAATATTTTAGATGGATCTACCTGAATACCTTGAGATGAAATAAAATGTCCAAGCACTATTCCTTCACTCATCATCATATGGCATTTTTCGGTACTTAAGGAGAGGTGAGCTTGTATACATCTTTTAAGTACTTTCTCAAGGTTTTGTAATGCCTCTTCGAAAGACACACCATAAGGGTTAAAATCATCCATAAATATTTCCATAGAATCATTCAGCATATCGGAAAAAATTCCTATAACAGCTCTTTGAAAAGTTGCTGGTGCATTGCACAACCCGAATGGAAGAACTCTATAGGCAAAAGTTCCCCAGGGGCTGGTGAAAGTGGTCTTGTCTTGGTCTTGGGGTGCAATTCTTATCTGATTATACCCACTGAATCCATCTAAAAAAGAAAAGAATTTCTTCCCTGCAAGACTGTCCAACACCTGATCAATGAAGGGTAAAGGAAAGTGATCCTTTTGAGTAGCTTTGTTTAAAGCTCTATAGTCAACACATACCCTCCATTTCCCATTTTTCTTAGGGACAATTACTAATGGGGAAACCCATTCACTGTCAGATATGGGGTATATAAATCCTGCATTGAGCAATTTTTGAAGTTCTTCCTTAACAATTTCTCGTAAATTAGGATTCATTCGTCTTTGGGGTTGACAAACAGGTCGGCATCCCTCTTTAATGTAAATTCGATGAGTACATAATTCAGAAGAAATACCTTTCATGTCTGTGTAATCCCAGGCAAATGCCTCCTTATATTCATGCAATAACTTCATTAATTGCTGTGTTTCCACATCTGTTAGATCAAGATTTATGTTTAATGTCTTGCCGGGTTCAATTTCAACTGTTATGCTTTTAGATGAGATCGTGGTTAAAGTCTGAGATGAATCTTCAAATTCAATCTTTTCTTGTGCATCAGTTTCAAAAATTGCAGTTAGTTGATTGTGTGTTTCAGCAATGACAGAAGAAGGTTCACAAATAAAATTATTGATTATATCATCCTCTGTATTGTCTTTAAGAGTTAAAGCTTGTCCTATAGTTAGAATAGGCTGAACAGCATTATCATCATAATCCATCCATATATAATCTTCATTATTAACTACTGGCGTAGCGTGAGGATAAAGAGTTAACTGTTTTGTTTCATAACCATTAGAAATTGTCATTGAACCAGATCTGCAACTAATAAATGCATCAGCTGTGGCCAGCCACGGCCTTCCTAGAATTAAGGGATGCCCCCCAGCTTTTTTTTAGTCTGCAATACAACAAAATCAGCTGGATATTTCCAGGATTCAACTGAAATAAGTAGATCTTCAACAATTCCTTCCAGTTTAATTGTGGAACGGTCAGCTAACTCTAAAATGGTGGGTGTATCTCTGATTGTGTTATTCAGTTGTAACAATTGTGAAGTTTCAAGAGTCATTATATTAATTGTTGCACCTAAATCTACCAGAACTCGGGGAATCATTGTTTTACCAATCTGAACTGTGACAGTAGGATGGCCGGGATCACCATATTTTATAGGAGGGGCTTTCCCGGACATTAATGCAGACAAGTCTCCCATCACATGTACTATAAGGGGGTCCTTGGTTTTCCTACCAGGTTTCTTAACACAAATATCCCTTAATGTTCTGGCATAAATTGGTACATCTCTTAATGCTTGTAACAGTGGAATTTTAATATACAAATTTTGCAATTCCCCTATAAAATTAAAAGCAGGTGTTTCAGCTGTTCTGGTTAAAACCAAGCGCTCGGGGAATGGTGGTTCTGTTATTTCAACATTTTTGTTAGGAGGTGGTTGAGCTTCTTTTTGTTTCTCGATTTCATTTTTATCTGAATCAGAAGAAGTTATGTCATCAATAATAGGCTCTACTATTCTTCCAGATCTCAAATGAATATCATTACATTGCATAGTAGGAAATATAGACTGATTCTGAATATCAATGACTTGCACAACTTTATTATTGGGGTTAGGATTTGGTTGCACAGGTAGTTGGGGTCTCATTTGGTTATTTGGCGGAGCATTTGATGGCAGAGGGAGTGGTTGTTGGAATTGAGGCAATTGATTTGGATACGGGAGTGGTTGACTATTCCAATTTGGATTCCAAGGATTGAAAGGAGATGGCTGCTGTGGAGGCCAAGGAGTCCACATTGAAGGATCGACAAAGGGAGGGTTTTGCATTTGCATGGGTGGGAAATTCATTTGATTGAAGGGTGGGTATTGCATTTGGTTGAAGGGGGGGTAACTTGTTTGGCCAAAAGTAGAATAATTGTTCCAACGATTAAATGGCATACTAGAGTTCATACCTTGTCCTTTTGGTTGCCATTGTCTTCTTTGAGTTAGCAGGTAGACTGCTTCAGCTTCTTCTTCTGTTGGCTGCAACGCTACTTTTATTCCTGGGAGAGATGGACATTGTTCTGTCTCATGATCTTTCTCACAAAGGGTGCAAATTGGTATTTTGTCTCTTGGGCATTCCCTTAGTGGATGTTTGTCTCTGCATTTCGGGCAAAAGACAGCCAAAGTTGCTTCTGCTTCGGCCTACTTCTTTTTAACCTGCAAAGTGTCAATCTGCGAAGCAAAAGAACTTAACATTTCGGTTTTAAATTCTTCAAGTAAATTACCTATTTCCGCTCTTGTTGCTCCTCCATTAGCTGATTTCTGCACTCTTGAATAGGTGGAATCTCTTATTCTGTTTCTTGCAGCTCCCCTAGAGCACCTCTTAGCAAGTTCACAAATCTCATCATATGATTCCTTAGATATATCTCCCTTAGCAAGCATATTTAACATATTTAAACAATCATCCCTTAAACCTCTAAGTAATATTGTTTTACGAATTTCCTTACTTATATCCGGATCATGGAAAATTTTAGGGGCTAATGTTCGCCCAGTGGGCTAATTTTCCATGATTTTTCCACAAAAAAGATTCGCCAATTTCCAATTTTATAAAAGATGATTCGCCCAAATTTTAGGATATAAAATTATTTTACCTTAAAAATTGCCAACATTATATAGAGACTATATATAAAATAATTATAAATTTGATTAATTTTACAAATATATCAATAAACATTTATAATTTGCATATTAGGGATTAGTGAGATTCGCCAATGTTTTAAACTTCAAGAAAATTTTCCATCCTTAAAATTTTCCTTGATCCGGATGATCAGATCTCTGTATGTTGTACTGCAGCCTTTCTATGTAGTCCTCCAGACTCTCATCCGACTTTTGTGCCATATTGAATAGTTCATCCTTCTTCTCTCTCGTCCGGTAGTAGTCTTGATATTTAAGCAGAAATTTTTGTTTCATCTGCTCCCATGTTGTGATTACCTGACTTCCAAGGCTCATGAACCATCTTAAGGCATTCCCTTTTAAGGTGGCTGGAAACAGTTTCAACTTTTGAGCATTAGTAACATAATCGTAACTTCTGCATAATATATCAAATTCAAAAAGAAATTCATCCGGATCCTCGGTAGATAAACCATGAAAGTTAGGTAAAGCAGACAATGGAATATTTTTCATTGTTCCTGCAGGGAGATCACTGATAGGAAATCCCAAGGTAGAGAGGGAATTTTCATCCCTTCTTTCTTCTTCAGGACCTGCACGTCCTCCACCAAAGAAAGCATCATTGTTATCTTCCATTGTTGGCCCTCCTACTGCACTTTCTCGATCGTCAAGATCTTCTATTGGTTCTTCAATGTTCTCTACCGGTCGTCCAACGCTTTCTACTATTTCCTCAATGTGCTCTGCTGATCTACTAACACTTTCCTCTGACTCTTCAGTACTGACTGCTGGTTCTTCTGTATTTTCAGGACCCACAACTTCCTCTGTTTTGTAATCTGACTGAGGGGAACGCTGAAATTTTGATTTTCGAGAACTTAATCTCTGTGATGATTCAGCCTTTGATACAATCTCGTCGATAAAAGTTTTTCGTCCTCCCCAGCCTTTGCCACCTGTGCGGTTATTTTTCTTCTGGTTTCCGCGTCCTCTCACGCAATCTGCACATTAAAAGGAAAAGATGAATGCTTTTGAAATCTATAATTACCTTCCCCAGCAACGGCGCCAAAATGTTGGTCGCTTTAATTGTTTTCACAATTCAAGCTCCACATAAATTGTCAACCCGAGAAGGTCTTTTTATTTCAAAGATAATAACGCACTGGATATGCTCAATTTCAAAAGCAGAATCAATGTTGTAGTAAAAGAAGGACACACAATTATTAATCTCATCGATCTACTGATTCACATTCTACTTAATCAAAGCTGAAGTCAATTAAATTATAGCAGAAATGATTTCTCTGTTGCAGTTACAATCCAAACAAAGGAAAATCAATCTACAAGGAAAGAAATCAATCAACCACAGCAGGAACAGGACCCTATTCCTTAGTGAGGAACTTTAGCACCTGATGCCTGACACTTAATCACACTGTAGGAAAAGTAACTCCAAGAGATCAAGACCCTATTCCCATGAACTGGAACCTTCAGCACTTGTTCTCTTGTTCCTAATCACACTGCAGGCAAAGGAAAACAATCAATGGGAGCAAGACCCTATTCCTTTATGCAGGAACCTTCAGCACATGCTTCCCAACATCATTCATTCGTGCATTCGATACATGTAGTGCTAAAGAAACAGAGTATTACTAGACTGTGTAACTAGTGTCCAACAACAGAATTAAGGTGAAGTGTAAACACACAAAGAATTGAACAAACTACAGGAACCAAAAGGGTGAATCTTGTGAGGAAGGCGGGCCCTTTCCTTCTCACAAGATTCCCCAGGAGAAAGAATTAAATTGGAACGCTCAAAAGAAGATTTTATTCATCTTTCAAAGTAACTGATACATTACAGAGGGAGACTAGCTCCAGTTCTCACACAGTACTCTTATGTAGCTTACAATTCAACCCCCCTCTAATGATGATGTCTCCTCTTTTTAAAGAGGAGACATCTTTTACAATTTACATGAGAGCGAATCTACATTATCTCGATTCTGTTCTTTTTCCCAAAACAGGACTATTCTGTTCTTCCAAAAAAAAGATGCTGTTACAACAGAGACAATAAAAGTGCTATCTTCAGGATAATCCAGGTAACCGTATCTTCGTGCTGCTGCTACTATTCCACAAAAAGTTCTTCCAGAATCGCAAATTACGCATAACGGGATTTGCGTGCTTGACGGCTGTTTCAGCAACTGAGTCAGCTGTTTCAGCAACGGAGTCAGCTGTTTCAGCAACGGAGTCAGCTGTCTCAGCAACGGCCGCTTGTTCCCAACAAGGCATATAACTTATCTGCGATCTTTGGACTTGTGTTAGCAACAATACACTTCAATTAATGATAAAATATAAGAGTATTGCGGAATTAAATGTAAGACATATTAAACATATAATAAAGAAGAGGTTTCTATATACCTTGGGATAAAGTAGATGAAAAAGACAATGAAGTTCATGGTTATAAGAGTAGAATGGTGTCAAAATATATAGCAAAAATGATACATAGTGGAGTCCTAACAATTCCAACGGTGTGAACGTCACTCCAATTCGAGTCTGGATGAAGGAGATAGAGGCAGTCAAAGCTCGGTTGACTTTTGTTGACTCGGCAGGATTAATGAAGACACAATTTGGACTTTTTCTGGTGGATGGAATCCGGCCAACTCTGACCAGATTCTAGACAAAATTGTCGCCTGGTTAAAACAACTCCTTCAGTTAGAAAACCGAATATATATATATATATATATATATATATATATATATATATATATATATTAGTGGAGGCAGGTGGCCATGACCCCACCGCCCCTGGAACCACCTAACCATCAAGATCACGTGGGGTGGGCAGCCATGACCCCACCACCTCAGGAACCATGCAACGGAAGCCATATTTGTGGGGGGCGCGGGTTGTCAACCTCCCCCCCACTCCACCTCACCTACATACAACAATCGCTAGCGGGAGATGGGGGAAGTGGGCCACTGAGACCGACAGACCCACCCCCAAATAAAAATGGGGTTAATATATATGGTAAAAGAGGAGGGGTGGGATTTGATCCCCCAACCCCTCCTCAACAACTTCCCAATTTTAACCAACTGCGCCACAACAGAATTCTTGTGATTTCCACCCACAATTTTTTTATTTAAATGCAATTCGTCAATGCGCATAAGGGAGGAGGAGAGCGCACGTAGTTTGAGATAGATTTTGCAGGTGGGCTAGATTTTCACTTTGTCAGATTTTAACAAATTTTATATGGTTTCAGCATTTCTCAACGCCACAAACACAATGGTGTTGTCTATTTATCCATTAGAGTTCCGCACTTTTCAGCCATTTTTTAGTATGGAGGTATAAAACTCCTTTTTGTAACTGATGCTTGTACTCTTCTTTCTCATGCCACTTAATGAATGAAGGCCTCCCCATTGATCGAGCAGGGCCTGGAGACGTAGTCCAAGTCGGACGAACTCCGTTATCAATTCCGGTTGTCTTCTTTCATGCTTTATGTGTTTCTCCTCTTCTCTTATGTGCACATTAAATTTCTATGTTTAAGCTACAATTTATGCATGTAATTCTTTAACACATATATAAGCAAAAGATTTTGGATCAAGTGGTATCAGAGTAGGTATTTTTAGATGTGAATTGCATGTTTGTATGCTAACAAGAAGCAGGCTCTAAAGAGGCAAAGGGAAACTAAAGTCTTTCAATCATGAAGCGGGGCGTGCACATCGAAGGAGAAACATGGCAGATGAAGAGGCTTGTTATGAAGAGGATCTCAATTTCTTCAAAACCTTCTATACAATGGAAAAAAATGTCAGCCAATTGCTTTCAAGACTAGAGAAAGCAGAAGGGAAAAAGGTAGAAGAAAAAGGTTCAGTGCATGGAAATGGTGAAGAAGAACCCCCTCCTCCTCCTTCCACCAGTGAAAGTTCTTCTTCCTCTCATCACCATCATCATGGAAATTCAAGGGATGCATCTAAGAAACCTTTCTTTAAATTATATGTCAAATTTGATCTTCCTATGTTTAACGGTGAAAGTAACGCAGAAAATCTTAATAACTGGATTAGGAAGATTCAAATCTACTGTAGGATTCAACAGATCGAAGAGGATTCAACAGTGTTGGCCTCTCTTCGGCTGAGTAGCACCGCTCTCGTTTGGTGGGAGAGCAAATTACGAAGCAGTAAGAGTGTGGATAATCTTCTTTCCTCATGGCCTAGTTTCATTTCTGCATTAAAGGAACAACTTTATCCCTTGGGTTATAAAGAAAAAGCCTTAATGGATTGGAAATACTTAAGGCAAGGTAGAGGTTAGGATGTTCAAATATTTATAGAGGAATTTAGAAAACGGGCACTTAATTTGGTCATTGCACTTGACTCACCTGGTGTAGTAACTAAGTATATTGGATCATTACATAGTTACCTTAGACATTCATTATTATTGTTTGAACCAACTACTATTGACTTAGCCAGTGTAAAGGCCATCCATCTTGAGAACAGGGGAAAAAATGAAATATAGGATCATTTCAAGAAACCACCTTTCAAACCTCCAAATGGAAAACCCAAAGTGAAAGGAAAAGGAAAGGACAAGAGGACGACATCAACCAAGAAAGATGAAGGAGAAAAACCTTATTGCACTCACTGCAAAAAGGAAGGTCATGATGATGATCATTGTTGGAAACTGTACCGGGAAAAGAGAACAAAGAAGTATGGAGGAAAAGACAAGTAGAAGACAGTGGCAACCGTGCAGCAAGACCTTGGATCCAATTCCAGAGATGAAGCATTAATCACAACAACATGAACAAAAGGTACTCTTACAACTCATGTTAATTATGAATCACATGAAGGCACTAGTTCAATAGATGAGTCTCTTCCTAATGAACGAAATAGAATTGAACTATTTCATATTAGAGTTATCATAAATCATAAAAAAGTGGAAACTCTCTTTGATACCGGAACCCAAGCAAAATTAATTTCAGAGTCATTGGTAAAGAAGCTAGGCTTAGAAGCCAAACCACATCCAAAACCTTAACCACTTGGATGGATACATGATAAAGCAAAACAGAATGTAACTAAGCAGTGCAAGGTTAAATTTGTGATCACCTATAAGCTAGTCGATGAGGTAAAACTTGATGTGATACCATTGGATATTTGTGTTAAGGTGTTAGGGAGTCCATATCTATATGATAGAAAGGCAATCTTCCCTCATGAAAACAAATACCAAATCACAAAAGATGGGGTATAATATATTGTAAGGGCTCATCCAACTAAAATCAATGCCAACCTTGTAATTGTAGGACAAATGAAGAGGTTGGTGAATTCCAGTAAGGGTTGCATGCTTATGGTTGTAAGGGGAAAATATGCAAGATTATCTAATTCTTTCTAGGGTTGTGATCGTGTGCATTAAAAGGAATTATGTGAATTAATTTCTAACTATGATGAGATGTTTCACGAACCAAGGGGATTACCTCTGAAGAGGGAAATCCAACATGAGATCCATTTGCAACATGATACTCCTTTACGAAATATTGGCATGTATAGGATGTCGACCATTGAGATGGAGGATATCAAAAAGAAGGTGCAGGAACTATTGAACCAATGGGTCATTAGACCAAGCACTTCTCCATGCGGCTCACCGATTGTCTTAGTGCCGAAGAAAGCTGGCACATGGAGGATGTGCGTGGATTACCGAGCACAAAACAAAATCATGGTGAAAAATCGCTACCCTCTTCCCCGCATTGATGAAATTATTAGATCGGTTAAATAATGCTATATATTTCACCAAATTGGATTTGCGTAGTGGCTATCACCAGGTCCGAATTGTAGAGCAAGATGTGTGAAAAACCGCCTTCAAGACCAAATAGGGGTTGTTCAAATGGATGGTGATGCCATTCAGACTTTGCAATGCTCCAACCACTTTCATGGGGGTCATGAATGATCTCTTTAGGCCTTTCATTGATGAATTTGTTCTTGTATATCTAGATGATATTCTTGTCTTTAGTAAAAGTTGGAATGAACATGTATACCATGTGAAGAAAGTGCTTGATGTATTGAAAAAAGAAAAACTCTATGTAAAATTGTCGAAGTGTGAGTTTGGAAAAACCTCTTTAGTTTACATAGGTCATATTGTTGGTCATGGTCAGTTAAAAATTGATCCTTCTAAAGTTGAAGCAATTGTAAATTGGCCTAAGCCTACTAGTGTAACCGAGGTTCATAGCTTTTTGGGTGCAACACAGTATTGGAGGAGATTTATTTCCAATTTCTCTATTATTGTAGAACCTTTACACACATTGAAAAATGTAAAGCAAGTTTTTCAATGGGGAGGAAAGTAGCAGAAGTCCTTTGAAACATTGAAATAAAATATCAGCGCCACACTAGTCTTGGCCTTACCAGATATCCAACAACCATTTGAGATCGAGACAGACGCCAATGGATATTCCATGGGACCTATACTGATGCAGCAAAGGAAGTTGATATGTTACCATTCCGAGAAGTTCTCTCAAGCTATGATAAACTATCCCACTTATGACAAGGAGTTATATGCCTTGGTCCAGAGTGTGAAAAAGTGGAAACACTAGCTGATCGGCAAGGAGACCATCATCCATACAGATCATCAACCCTTGCAGTACCTTCAGTCACAAACCAAGTTGCAGCAATCTCCTCATTTCAGGTGGATGGGTTTTCTTCAGCAGTTTCATCTAGTAATAAAGTATAAGAAGGGAACTAGCAACAAAGTGGTCAATATGCTATCTCTCCCTCCTATTTCTACTTCTGTTATTTTGCCTAATGATTCGTTATCTTTTGAAGTTATGCTGAACAATATGCTAACGATGATGACTTTAAGGAGATTTATGCAAAACTAACCCATGGTTCACAAGTGGACAACTATCACTTTCAGGGGAAACTGTTGTATCACCTTGGCAAATTATGCATACCCACAGGAGAAAGGGTACATGTAATCCGGGAGGTCCACACATCCCATGTGTCCGGTCATTTTGGTGTTGAAAAAACTTTGTGTCATGTACAAAGATTTTGTTTTTGGCCTCATATGAAGAACATTGTGACTTGCTATGTAAAGGGATGTGTGATGTGTTATGTTTCAAAGCCCTCTAATAGAAAAATCGGTCTCTACACACCACTCCCCATTCCGAGTCGTCCATGGGAAAGTGTGTCGATGGATTTTGTAGGAGGTTTGCCTTTGTCTAGGAAAAGTCACGACTATTTGTATGTCGTTGTTGACCGTTTTAGTAAGATGTGTATTTTAATTCCTTGTAAAAAGCAGATCACTGTAGAGCAGACTACTTATCTTTTCTTGCAGCATGTTTGGGTCCATTTTGGGTTGCCCACATCGATTGTGTGAGATCAGGGCTCTCGTTTTCTAGGAGAGTTTTGGACCAGCTTGTGGAAGATGATGGATGCCAAGTTGAAAAGAAGCACAACATTTCATCCACAAACTGATAGACAGACAAAGGTTGTCAACCACACTATGGTACACTTGTTATGACACTATTGTGGGAAACATCCTAAGTTGTTGGATGAGCATCTTCCATATGTGAAACATTCCTGCAATCGAGTAGTACACTCATCTACGTATCGTTCACCATTTGAGACATGTTTTGGATACCTACCAAAAGATCCTTTTGATATGGTCTTTGGAAGGGAAGATGACTCTAGTGGACAAAGCGCAGGGGTTCATTCAGCGGATCTAGTTGATTCACCAAGCAGTATAGGAGCAGTTGGAGAAAAGTCATGCCCAGTACAAGGCTCGACATGATAAACACTGAGTCAACCATCAATTTCAAGTGGGCGACAATGTATGGTTCCATATCAGGAAGGAAAGGATGAAGGGAGAAGGGAACAAGTTGTGACCAATCTAGTATGATCCATTCACCATCTTGGAAAAGATTGGAAATAATGCCTTTCGTCTCGATTTGCCAACATATATGCAAATGTACTCCATAGTGAATGTGGAAAACTTAAAGCTGTATGAGCCACCATTGATTATGGACACCAAAGAGGTGGGCACAGTTCCTACAGTTGACGAATTTGCACCAGAGTATCTTGATGAGTTACCTGAAGACATCATCCTTGACAGAAGAACCAGGACTTCATGATGGGGAGATGTGGAATACCTTCGAGTTGGTTTCAAGGGGATGCACCCTAGCAAGGCAAAATGGTTGGAAAAAGAAAGAGTAAGGAATAATTCCCTCACTTGCCAATTTGACTGATAAAGCTTTTGGCGGCCCAAAAGCTCCTCAATGGGGAGGATTGATCCAAGTGGATCTCCAGATACCAGTGGCATGGAAAAGTCTCAAAATTCAAAGTGGCAGAAAGACAATTAACTTGACATCAGATCGAAGTGCTCGTTGCTCTGATTCCAACGGTGCGAAGAACACTCCAATATTAGTCAGAATTGAGGAGATAGAGGTATTCAAATTTCAGTTGACTTTTGTTGACTGGGCAAGATTAATAAAGACACAATTTAGACTTTTTCCGGTGGACGGAATCCATCCAACTTCGGCCAGTTTCTGGGCGAAATGGTCGCCTGGTTAAAACGACTCCTTCGGTCAAAAAACTGAATTTTAAAAAATGGCCAGGTTGTTTTATTTAACAAAAAAAAATATAAAAAAAAAAATAATATTAGTGGGGATGGGTGGCCATGACCCCGTCGTCCTCGGAACCACCTATCCATCAAGATCATGTGAGGTGGACGGCCATGACCCTGCCACACCAGGAACCAAGCAATGAAAGCCATATTGGTGGGGGGCGTGGGTTGTCAACCTCGTTGCCCCTCCACCTTACCTACATACAACAACGACTAGCAGGAGATGGTGGAAGCAGGCCATCGAGACCAGCGAACCCGCCCCCAAATAAAAATGCGTTAATATATATGGTAAAAGAGGAGGGGTGGTGTTATCACTTAAGAAGCGATTACCAAATTATTCACATCAGTTTGTTTGTGAAGGTTAGGTGTTAGTCCAAGTTCAGTTTTTCCATGTTTACTTTAGTATCTAAGTCTTATTGTCTTAAGGTCTTGGTAGGATGGTTAAATAAAGGTCAATAGTTTGTTCTCATTCACCATCGGTCCCATAACTTAGATAGATTCTCTGTATCAAGATTGTTGTAAAGGTTCTTATGTGTTATGAAATGCTTTAGGTGTTTTCGTAGCGCAACGCAATTTAGGTGATTTCGTAGTGCATAACCCAGATTTTACACTGGCTGCGCTACGAAATCGGAAATTCATGCGATTTGTAGAAAATCTTTCTTAACTATCATATTTATCAAATTTCGTTATGGTTGCATCATCCATTGTCATATTATACACTTCACCTATCATGTCCAACCACTTATCTTCATCATTAGAATCGTTAGGTACCTTGGTACACTCGGTTTGCAAGTTTCAAGAAGAGCCAGGTATTCACAGTCATAATTATGATTGTATTCATTGCACGAAGAACAAATCAGCAAATGTTAAATTTGAATTCCCTGAATGTCAAGCGAGGCAGAGATCAAAGGTTGAGACAGTGCCAGTCTATCAAGTTTTCATTACGCTGAAGTCTCATGGAAGGGTCTACAGAAAAAAGGAGCACAGGTCAGGTAGGTGTTTGAGGAGCGAACCTGAAGGTTTAGACATTATCTTGAAGAACAGAGAAGTTGAGCATGCATTCAAGCAAGTTGGATGTTGGAATTTTTGCGAGAAACTCCAGGGAGGTCATGCGCAAATCACCAAGGAATTTGCCTTGAATTTCACAGGGCTGAATTCAAAAGTTGGGGTGCTTGAATTGCAAGTCTCACCAGAGGTAATTTCCACAGTCTCTGAGATTCCAAGGGGACAAGAAAGATGGTTTAAAAATTTCAAATTTGATATGATCCCCTGCAAAGAATTTCTGAAGCCAGAGTTCATTGACTCAGATTTAAACAAGTCTGTGCCCAGAAATTATGTCAAGGACTCATATGCCAATCTACTTACCTGCATACAGAGGTACTTTACCTGTGAGGGAAGATATCATAAGGTGTATTCATATCATTTCAAGCTTCTGCTGCATTTCACAGGAAATATATCTCTTGATTTACCCTTCTACTTATTTCGTAGCCTAAGCAAAATGTGTGACAAGGTGCAGCTAAAGAAAGAAGCCTGTGAGACCTCATTGTTTCACCACGGCTTGGTTAAGTTGATTGTTCTGCATGAACTCCAGAGAGTAGGTAGAGACTGGTCCACCTTCATGTTTATGTCCAGCTTCAAAAATGAAGCTGGCCTCAGTCCTCAAGCGGCGAAAAATTCTCCACCAGAAACTGGTCATCGTATAGAAACAAGATCCAAGAGATTTACAAAATTAAAGGCAAGGAAACAAGTAAAGGAGCCCGCCAGATCAATGGTTATCCAAGACACACCCCAGCAGTCCCTGAAAGAGAAGAATCAGATCAAAGAAGGTGTACATGAATCATACACAGGTGAAGTAGTTCAGAGAAGAAGGACTAGGAGCCAGATAGCTAAAGAAAAAGGCAAGACAGTGATTACTGAGGAGAGCCCTGTTTCAAAGGGAAACTTGAATGACTTACTGCAAGCCATTGATATTGAAGAATCTCCCCTGGTTCAAGCAGATTTGATAGAATCAGGTAAAGACAAGACTAAAAGAACCAAAGCCTCGAAAAAGCTCAAGTTTGATGATCAGGTTGCTCAATTTGTCTTTAAGCCAAGAAGACCCATGACGAGGAATTTCAAACAGATACAGGAGATGCTGCCAGAAGCAGGTGAAACAGAGGAGAACGTAAAAACTCATGACAGACCTGTGACTTCATTAGAAACATCATCACAGCTGCATAAAGAAGATAGAGGAAAGGCAATTATCCCGCAAGAGGAATATAGTGTTGAAGAATTGAAAAATAAGTTGAGGTTAGCAAATCTTGAAATTGCTAGATTGAAGAAAGCCTCTAGGAAGCATGCAATCAGGGAAGCTCATTTTGACAAAATGCAAGCTCTGTGGGAAGACAAAACATTTCAAATACCCGAGGTGGTCGACTGTAATGCACAATATTATACCTGGACAGTCCCTGCAATAAAGGAAGCAATATTCATCAGAAGGGTTAACACGAAGCTGAGAGCTGGGATCAGAGTTATGAAAAAGCAAATTGAAGATCTGAAGATGCAGCTAAGCCAACAGGAAAGACTTCCTTAGCTAAGGAAAATCTCACAGCAGGTAAGGTTAAGTTCCAAATTTTGATGATTTACCATGTTCAATTTTGGATAGCTTCAGGGCAGCTGAAAAGGACATGTCAATTCAAAGAAACCCAAGACAGTCAAATTTTGGCTTGAAACTGTGTTTTGGTGATTACACAGCAGTTTCGTAGCGCGCTACGAAACTGCTGAAGATGATGCCTAATGCACAGCAGTTTCGTAGCGCGCTACGAAACCGCTGTAGCTGCGTAATTAAAACTCAGTCGACCAATTTTGAGGGACCGATGGGAAATTTTTGAAAGGAAGTCTCAGAAAAAGACCATTTACAATGTGCAAGAAATCAGCCAGGGCAAAACAAGCGGAAGGAAGTTATATGAACTTTAAACTTTTTGCTATACAAATGATCACCGCTAGTATTGTAAATGACTTTTCAATTAGCTTTGAAAAGTTTTTGTCATCACACATGTATATGGGAAAGGCTTACAGCACATGAAGAACGTGGCACTCCAATAGATTGTTGGGTAATTAAGCAAGATCAACATGATTAATTGGTTCTGAATATCTTTGAGGAAACTAAAAGCAGAAAAATAGGGGCAGTTTCCTACTTCTCAGCAGCAGTAAAGGGATAAGATATTAAGGACCAATAAGGAACTTCAAACATCCACCACAGCTAAAATTGAAGGAGACCACTTGTCAGAGAACGAGATTTGATTGTAATTAATGCTATTACCAGAATGATATGGAGTTAGACTCCTAATTGTCTTAGGTTTCTAAAACGTCTAGTTAGCAGTTTGTTGCATTCAATAAGTAGTTAAAGTTTGAATAGGTGTCATAGCAAGCAGAATTCGAGTTCCCCTCAGGTTGGAGGAGGAATCTCAACTATGTAAAGAATTCTATATATAGGGGAGAGAGCAATGCACCAAGGGTTGGAAATTTATTGAAAAAGGCTCTGATATTTGGCTTTATGTAAAAGACTCTGTTTTTAGTAATACAGTACTGGCTTTGCTTCTCAAGAATCATAAAGAATTCAATGTGATGAATGTCTTGTGTTGTATTTTCCTATTATTTACAGTGTTATGAATATGTGATTACTTAGAAATCACTAACAGTGCTCTAATTTCCTTCATATATTCGTAAACTATACTGGCGTTCTATGTGTTTGGTGTATTCTACATATGTTGGATTCTAAATGCCTTGACTTCTATGCAGAGCTAATCTCACTGTTAATACTGAAGCATACATAACTCCATAAGCCCAATGGATACTTTCTAATTGTGTTTCCACCACTCTCATTTTTCTATCTTTGTTTCACAAGAGTTACCCATCTTAATCATAATAAAAAATCATTTATCCTTTGAGAGAGCCCTCTCAGGTTGGGGAGGCTAAGCCTTAGCCTAAAGTAGGTGTGAAATGGTTACTTAAGGTCTTCCTGGTCAGCAGCCTTCCAGGGTCTGATTTTGAGATAACAGGTGGGATTTGATCCCCCCACCCCTCTTCAACAACTTCCCAATTTTAACCAACTACGCCAAAACAGAATTCTTGTTATTTCCACCCATAATTTTTTATATAAACACAGTTCATCAATGCGCCTAGTGGAGGAGGAGAGTGCATGTAGTTCGAGGTAGATTTTGCAGGTGGGCCAAATTTTCACTTTGTTAGATTTTGACAAATTTTATATGGTTTAAGCATTTCTCGACACCACAAATGCAATGGCACTGTCCATTTCTCCATCAGACTTCTGCATTTTTTGGTCATTTTTCAGTATGGAGGTATAAAACTCCTTTTTGTCGCTGATGCTTGTACTCTTCTTTCTCATGCCACTTAATGAATGAAGACCTCACCATTGATTGAGTAGGGCCTAGAGACGTATTCCAAGTCAGACGAACTCCGTTATCAATTTCGTTTGTCTTCTTTCATGCTTTATGTGTTTCTCCTCTTCTCTCATGTGCACATTAAATTTCTATGTTTAAGCTACAATTTATGCATGTAATTCTTTAACACATCTATAAGCAAAAGATTTTGGATCACGATGCCAAGATAATAGTACCACTCTGATACTCTGATTGGGTGGCCAATTTAGTACCAGTAAGGAAGAAAAATGGTTAAATAAGGTTATGTGTGGATTTTAGGAATTTGAACAAAGCCTCTTTAAAGGATAACTATCCATTACCTAAAATGGACCATGTTGCAAAAGGTAACTGGATCATTCAGAATGTCAATTGTTGATGGTTTCTCAGGATATAATCAGGTGGTTGTTGATAAGGAGGATCAAAAGAAGACTGCGTTTACAATCCCTTGGGGAACCTTCATGTATGCTTGAATGCCCTTTGGGCTGATGAATGTAGGTGCAACGTTCCTGAGAGCTATGGATATTGCATTTGTGGGTAATAAGTTTGTGGTGATATACTTGGATGATATCATTGTCTTCTCCAAGTCAGATGAGGAGCATTTGGAACATCTGAAAATGACTCTTGAGAAGTGTAGGAAATATGGCCTATCTTTGAATCCTAAGAAGTCCGTTTTTGCTCTAGAAGAAGGCAAGCTATTGGGACACATTGTTTCAAGAGAGGGAGTAAAAATAGATCCAGCAAGAGTACAGGTTATACAAAATATACCTCTGCCTAGAAGTAAGAAATATATTCAAAAGTTTTTGGGGAAAATAAACTTTCTAAGGAGATTCGTGTCAAATTATACTGAAATTATGAAAGAGATTACTAATATGCTGAAAAAGGAAAATGAAGTACGTTGGACCAAAGAGGATAAAGAGTCATTTTCAAGAATCAAAGAAGCACTACAAGCAGCTCCAGTTTTGATTAGTCCAGATTATCAAAATCCTTTTCAAATATTCTCATTTGCATCACCTAGTTCAACAGCTGATGTTTTGCTACAGAAAAATGATGAAGGTAAAGAGTAAGTAGTAGCCAGTTGCTTTCTTTAGTAAGGTACTCAGGGATGCTGAACTCAAATACAATATTCTTGAAAAGCAGGTGTATGCCTTAGTGAAGGCCCTAAAATATTTTAGGAATTATGTGTTACAGTCACAAATTATTACTTATGTACCAAATGCAGCAGTGAAGGATGTCCTAGTCTAGAGTGATGTAGAGGATAAAAGAGGAAAATGGATAGTTAGGATCCAAGAATATGACCTAGACATAAAGCCAACCAAAATAGTGAAAGGACAAGGATTGGAAAAGATGTTGGCTGAGTCAAATTTTCAGGATTTATGAATCAATTTACTAACACCTGTAAATGAAGAAACGAGTAAAGAAAATGAAGATAAGCCAAAGCAAGGTATGAAGATCAGATACAAATTTCTATGCTAAAATTGATATAATCACACAGTTCACTATTTATGTTTTCTTTCTTGCCCTCAGTCATTAGATAGAGCAAGATATAGAGCATTAAAAATCAAGGCACAACCATATGTAATTGTATAGGGTAGATTGTATTGGAAAGATCCTGTTGGAATATTGCTGCTATGTCTCACAGAAGATGAGTCTACAATTATAATTAAGGATTATCATGAAAGGTTGTGTGGGGGCCATTATAGTTGGAAGGTCACTGCCCATAAAATTCTCTAGGCAAGATTTTGTTTGCCTACCTTATTTAGTGATATATATAGGTTTATCAGAGGCTATCAAAAGTGCTAGTATTTCACTAAGAAAAAGAGGTTGGCCCCTTTGCCAATAATTCCAATCTTCATATAAGAACCATTCAAGCACTAGGGGCTAGACTTCATTGGAGAAATTAATCCCCCTTCAAGTGGACAGTATAAATGGATTCTTACAGCAACTGATTATTTCACCAAGTGGGTAGAAGCTATACCTACTAGAAAGGCAAATGACCAAGTGGTGATGAAGTTTTTAGAAGAAAAAATTTTCAGTAGATTTGAGTGCCCTATTAAAATCATAACTGATAATGCTCAAGTGTTCAGTTCAGTAAGGTTTGTTTCTTTTTATCATAAATATAATGTTATTCTATCTCATTCAAAAACTTATCACCTTCAAGGGAATGGATTCGCTGAATCCTTGTTGAGTATGGAGCATGATTATTTAGAGGTCTTTGTTTCAACCGGATGTATACCCCAGGAAGTTTGTACAACCCTCCACGTGGAGGGGTGTCGGGGGGGTATTTTCCCCCCACGTGGGTTTGGGGGGGGGGGGGGGGGGGCGATCCCCCCCAGCTGGGGGGTCTGAGGGCCAGTGGTCCCTCGGTGAGGGCTTTGGGGGCAGCACCCCCGAAGCTAAAAATAGATGTAAAATTGCCTTGTAAAAGTATAGTAATTTCTAGTCAATCTGGGCCATTCATTAGGCGGATGATCTGACGGTAGAACTTATGTTTAGTTTAGGGTTTTTTTCCCTAGAAGGCAACCCCTCTCTTTGTATGAGGGCATTATATTGAGGCTGTGTAATAGATGTGTATTCTCTGAGCAAGAAACAAAGAGGTGAGACTGTGAGAGAAAACAGAGGATATTACAGTGGATCTGCTGTAGGTTGTGTCTCTTCATTTTGCTAGATAATAGAAAGGAAGGACTGGCTGTTCGGGGTGGACGTAGCCCAAACTGGGTGAACCACATATATCTGTGTCTCTCTAGTTTTATGTGTTTTCTGTGTTTATATTTATGCAATATTCTATGTGTTCCATTGCTCTGTAATATATAATTTTCTAACAACTGGTATCAGAGCCAAAGGTCTATTTGGCTAATAAACTTGCAGGAAAGAAGGGTTCCTCATTCGAGTGGGAGCAATGGCGAAAGATGGTAAGTTTAGGGTCGAGAAATTTAACGGCCAAAACTTCTCACTATGGAAGATGCAGATGGAAGATTATCTGTATCAGAAAGATCTGTACCTACCATTGGGCAGAAAAACAAAGATGCTGACAGGTATGACAGATGAAGAATGGAACCTTCTCGATAGAAAGGCACTCGGAATAGTACAGTTGTGCCTCGCAATGTCAATCGCCTTCAACATTTCGAAGGATACAACGGCATGGGTTTTGATTAAGGTGTTGGAAAAACTATATGAAAAACCCTTGGCCTCAAACAAGGTATTTCTTATGAAACAATTATTTAATATGAAGATGTCAGAAGGTGGATCTGTTGCAGACCATTTAAATGATTTTAATATTGTTACAAGTTAGTTATGTTCTGTAGGGGTAAACTTTGATGATGAAGTTAGAGCTCTATTATTCTTGTGCTCATTGCCAAAAAGTTGGAATGGTTTAGTAATGGCCATTAGTAACTCTGTTTCTGGATCTAGTACTTTAAAGTTTGATGATGTTGTCGATGTTATCCTGAGCAAGGAAATGCAACGAAAAAGCTTCGGTGAGACATCGGGTAATGCTTTGAGTGCAGAGTCTAGGGGAAGAAAAATGGAAAGAGGAAAGAGCTCAGGATATCGCAGTAAATCAAGGAAAGGTAGATCCAAGTCTAGATCGGGGATAGTGTGCTGGAAATGCGGAAAGAAAGGACACCTAAAGAAAGATTGTAGATCTCAGAAGGGAAAAGAAGGAGATGCACAACAAGAAAACAATCATGAAGCAAATGTGACAGGTGAGGTGTTACAAGATGCTTTGATTCTTTCCTTCGAAAATATTACTGATTCCTGGGTGGTAGATTCAGGGGCCTCATTCCATGCCACACTTGATAAGAAATATTTTCATGACTATGTTCAAGGAGATTTTGGACAAGTCTGTTTGGGTGATGATAAACCCTGTAAAATTGTTGGAATGGGTAAGGTTCTTGTAAAACAGTAGAATGGAAACCAATGGCTACTAAAGGAGGTAAGGCATGTTCCAGATCTGAAGAAAAATCTGATTTCAACAGGGTAGTTAGGTGGTGAAGGTTGTGTGACAACTTTCACAGATAAAGCTTGGAAGGTCACCAAAGGAGCCCTGGTAATAGCAAAAGGCGAAAAGGTTGGTACATTGTATTTATGCAATGGTATTTCTAACTATGTTAATGCTTTAACTTCCAAAGGAACAGATGCAACATTATGGCATCATAGGCTCGGACACATGAGTGAAAAGGGGATGAAGATTCTTCACTCAAGGAATTTGTTGCCAGGTTTGAAGAATGTTGATTTGGACTTCTGTGAGAATTGGATTTATCGAAAACAGAAGAGAGTTAGATTTCTCAGAGTTGGGAAAGAAAAGAAGAGTAAAAAATTAGAGCTTGTGCATACAGATGTATGGGGACCAGCTCAGGTATCATCTCTCGGTGGCTCTCGTTATTATGTTACTTTTATTGATGATGCAATTAGAAAAACTTGGATTTATTGTATTAAGAATAAATATGATGTATTTGATACTTTCAAGAAATGGAAATCTTTGGTTGAGATTGAGACAAGAAAGAAATTGAAGTGTCTCAGATCAGACAATGGAGGTGAATATTGCAGCAAAGAGTTTGATAGGTACTATTCAGAGCATGGAATTCATAGAGAGAAGATAGTTCCAAGAACACCACAAGAAAATGGTGTGTTAGAAAGGATGAACAGAACAATCATGGAGCGTGCAAGGTGCATGAGATTACATGTAGGATTGCCTTTACAGTTTTGGGCAAATGCTGAAGATACTGTTGTTTATCTAATAAATAGAGGACCTTCAAGTTCCTTGGATGGTGGCGTTCTAGAGGAAGCATGGACAGGTAAAAAGGTAAACTACTCCTTTTTAAAGCCTTTTGGTTGTGAGGCCTTTGTCCATATTAATAAAAGAAAATAGAACAAAGATTGAGGCAAAGTCAAAAAAATGTACCTTTATTGGATATGGTGTTAATGATTTTGGTTATCGCTTATATGATTACGAAAATCACAAAATCATTAGGAGCAGAGATGTAATATTCAATGAAAAGGTCTTGTATAAGAATCAGTTGCAAGAAAAGAAACAGAAAAAAGAAAACAAGGAATACACAGTTCTTGATGAAATCACTGAAAAAGTAAAGGTGCTTGAAAATAATAATAATCAACAACCACAACAACAACAACCACCACAACAGTAACAGGCACCCCAAACACTTGAAAGTGGTGTTAGAAGATCTACCAGGATAAGTAGACCCCCTGAACGATACTCTCCTTCATTATATTATTTATTGTTGACTAATTCTGGTGAACCTGAATGTTATGAAGAAGCAATGCAGGTTGAAAGCAAGAAGAAGTGGGAGGTAGCCATGGAAGAAGAGATGGACTCCTTAATTCATAACCAGACTTGGGACTTAGTCAGGTTGCCTGCAGGAAAAAACATTGAAGAATAAATGGGTTTATAGGCTGAAGGAAGAAGATGGAGGAAAACAGAGGTACAAAGCTAGACTTGTGGTGAAGGGGTTTGCGCAAAATAAAGGTATTGATTTTGATGAAATATTTTCTCCTGTTGTTAAAATGACTTCAATCAAAACTATTTTAAGTCTAGTAGTAGGTTAAGATTTGCATATTGAGTAGTTAGATGTAGAGATAGCCTTTCTCCATGGGGATTTGGAGGAAGAGATATATATGCAACAACCACAAGGATATGAGGTGAAAGGGAAGGAGAAACTAGTGTGCAGGTTGAAGAATATCTTGTATGGCTTAAAACAAGCTCCAAGGCAGTGGTATCTAAAATTTGACAAGTTTATGTCTGAACGAGGTTATACTAGATGTCACTCTAATCATTGTGTTTATCTGAAAAAGAAAAATGATGGCAGCTATATTATATTGTTATTTTATGTAGATGACATGCTTGTTGCAGGGTCTAACATGCAAGAAATAAATGTGCTCAAAAGAAAATTGGCAAATTCATTTGCAATGAAGGATTTGGGAGTTTCAAAACAAATCCTTGGTATGAGAATCACTATAGACAGGAAAAATCACAAATCGCAAATTAACATTGTCTCAGAATGAGTACATACAAAAGGTGTTGAAAAGATTTAATATGCACAATGCAAAACCAGTTAGTACACCTTTTGCTAGCCATTTCAAACTTAGTAAGGAAATGTACCCAAAGACCCAAGAAGACATGAATTATATGTCTAAAGTTCCATATGCATCAGCAGTTGGAAGCTTAATGTATGCAATGGTCTACACAAGGCCTGATATTGCACATGCAGTGGGAGTTGTAAGTAGGTACATGAACAATCCAAGAAAGGAACATTGGATGGTAGTGAAATGGATTCTCAGATATTTGAAAGGTACCACAAATCAAGCATTATGCTTTGGTGGTTCAAACATTTCTCTATAGGGATATGTTGATGCAGATATGGCAGGTGACAGAGATAATAGGAGGACCACTACAAGATATGTATTTACTATAGGCGGAACAACTGTCAGTTGGGTTTCAAAAATCCAAAGTGTTGTTGCACTTTCAACAACATAAGTAGAGTATGTTGTTGCTACAGAGGCTAGTAAAGAAATGATTTGGTTTCAAAGGTTTATGGGTGAATTAGGTAAGGAGCATGATATGGGCACGTTATACGGTGATAGCCAAAGTGCCATTCATCTTGCAAAGAAATTAGCATTTCATTCCAGGACTAAACACATACAGCTCAAATACCATTTCATACGATCAGTGTTGGAAGATGGAGAGTTGAAGCTGGAAAAGATACACACTAGCCAGAATCCTGCAGATATGCTAACAAAAGTTGTAACCAAGGAGAAACTAAGAATATGCTCAGTTTCAATTGGTCTTCAAGGATGACAATGAAGTTGAGGTTATGTCAACAATTATGGTTAACAGTTGTGGTTTTGGGCACCTAGTATTGGTGACTCATGGTATTGAGCCCATGGTATTAAACGTAGTTGAAGCGCTTAAAAGGCTTGTGTATTCTCCATTGTAGGTAGCCATGGTTGAGCGGTGAAAGCTCAGGTTGTTAGCCGACTTAACTGTGTTTTAGCCAAGGACAGTAATAGATCTATTGTTGGTTGGTTTTTCCCCCAATTGGGGTTTTCTAGATAATCATGGTGTACATGGTTTGAATGTGTATTTCTTGATTGTTATAGTTATTTCTCTTGAACCCTAACAAGTGGTATCAGAGCTCTGGTTGGCAAGATCCTTGGATAGTTGTTCGAAATGTTCCCATTGACGAAGTGGTGGCATTGGTTGAAGCAATAGCTCGTTGCACAAACCAGCAATGTCCATTGCGTGATGGTTCGATGAGGGACAAGAAGAAAATATAAGAAAATGAAGTCTGAAGGATTTGCCAAGGCCTCGTTCAATGAGGAGCAAGAAGAAAATGCAAGCCCTGGGAATATTTTTTGGAATTTTAAAAAATCAAGAAAGTCGAGTAATTCTTTTTTTTTTTTAAAGAAACTTGTTGAAGGGCTTTTATGGTTAAAGAAAAAATTCTATTCCGAAATAGTAACATAATTTTTAAATAAAAATTCATTTACAAGAGAAGGGTTAAATAGTGGTATAGGAGTCTTACAGGGTGTGAAATGCATGGTTAAACTTGCAGTAGTTCAAGTTGTGTGTGGGTCAAGATAGCAACAAAATAAAAAAAAAATGGAAATTTTCATGTAAATGGGTATACGACTGTAAGACCTGGTAACGCATGCGTACCCTAGTAAATCAATGGTAAAGTCTAAATGTCCACTTGGGTGATATGGGGATGCATTTGGTGGTATGATGAAGCATGCTGAACTAGGAAAACTTGTGATATTATCAAATACCCTAACATTGACTGGGTAGGGCCTGGAGTTGAGTGGTGGCTGGCTCACTTGGCAGATTTGGCTAGATTTGGCCAAGGAAAACCCAAAGTCAAGTTTAAAGGGGGGATTGTTAGATAAACTTGACCCTATGGTGGAGTTGAGGTTATGTCAACAGTAGTCGACGTTTCGAGTCTGAAACTAGACTCATCATCAGGACAAAACATGATGAGTCTAGTTTCAGACTCGAAATGTCGACTACAAAACATGAACACTATGGAAAATCCGAACTCCATTCAAAAATCACACCACAGTAATCTGCAAACTAAAATATGTCAACAGTTATGGTTAACAGTTGTGGTTTTGGGCACCTAGTATTGGTGACTCATGGTATTGAGCCCATGGTATTAGCCCTTAAAAGGCTTGTGTATTCTCCATTGTAGGTAGCCATGGTTGAGCAGTGAAAGCTCAGGTTTTTGGTTGGCTTGGTTGTGTTTTAGCCAAGGACAATAATAGATCTATTGTTGGTTGGTTTTTCCCCCAATTGAGGTTTTCCAGATAATCATGGTGTACATGGTTTGAATGTGTATTTCTTGATTGTTATATTTATTTCTCTTGAACCCTAACAATCCACCAATAAAACATTGGTGAAAATTCTTAAGAAGACCATTGTAGAGAATCAAAAGGACTGGGATTCAAAATTAAAGTTTGCTCTTTGGGCCGTCCGAGTGACTACAAAAATGTCTACAGGCATATCACTGTTTGAGCTAGTGTATGGAACACATGCTTTGTTTCCTAGTCAGCTTGTGAACCCTGTGATTGCAATGATTCAGGAAGAAAAGGAAGAACCAAATCCTTTAGTGAGAAGGATGCATAAGGTAATGGAGTTGAATGAAATCAAAGATAAGGTGAGAGATAATTTGATTATTTATCAATAAAAAATGAAAGGTATTTTTGACAGAAAAGCTAAAGAAATTGATTTTAAAGCTGGAGACCAGGTGCTGAGGTGGGATACCAAGAGATAAGATAAGGGTAAACATGGGAAGTTTGACCCTATTTGGTATGGGTCATTCAGGATTATATAGGTAAGGGAAAACAATCCATTTCACTTGGAGAACCTTGATGGTGAAACTTTACAACTGTGTGTCAATGGGTAGTACCTCAAACATTATTTCCAGTTTTGAGTTAAGTACACCTTGTCATTGTAAATACTGGAGTAAATTCATTGTATTTTTTCATAGAATTGAATTTAGTGAAGCAATACATGACTCCATGCCTGAGGTGAAGGAACTAATCTACAGTTCTTAGTGCTTCTATGCCAAAATAACTATCCCCAAGTGGAGCCAGGTGTTGTAGCTTACTCTATCATTTTAGTGTTTAATATTATTCAAAATCCAAAAAAATGAAATATCATGTTTAAGTTTTAAAAACTCAAAAGGTTTGAAATTTTTAAATATTAGTTCAAATTGAATTATCAGCAGCATTTAAAGCGTTATGAAAGTGGGCCCAATTCATTTTCTAATGCTTGAGTGTTTATGTGGAGCATGATTGAATATCGACAAAGGAGGTAGGCAAAGTGCTCTGTGGGGGAAAATGAGCGTGGGTTATAATTCATGGCTCAACCTCCACAGTTGACCCTGACGTCATCACGGTTGAAAGAGATCAATGGCCCGCGATTGATTTGGGGGTTTAACTTTGATCAACATCCCATACACCCCCCTACCCCGCAGCGGGTCACCCCTCATTGTCCTTCTCCACTTCACATCTGCCACTTCATCCTCCGCCCTCATTAATTTCTATCTAGCTCACCCTCCATACCCTGTCACCTCTTCCCTGCCACTTCATTAATTCGTTACATGATTCCCTCTTTCCCTCCGTTTTACTTACCATTTATAAAATAAAAAATGAAACCCTGTTGTATTAGTCACTTTCTTTTGGTACGAGTAGCTCCAGTTCAACATTCCAAGTTAGCAACTATCATTTTCAGTCATCATGGCAAAACAAGTATGTTCATCCTCTGTTATCCATACCCCGTTAATGGACATCGAACATGATATTTCTGATACCTTCTGCACAATTAAGCATCTCCCCTTATATCAAGACATTATTTTGAACCATAAGAAGTGCCCTATATTCATGGCAATGGTTAGGTCAGGTGTATTAGCAGCATTTGTCCCAAAAACCCACTTGTTTCCAGAATTCATTTAGTGGTTAGCCTCGTCCATGTACCCTAAGCAATGTTTCATGAATTAGTTAGGAGAAGTGTCTTCCAGGTAAATCCTTAGTTAATCCACCAAGCTTTCAATTACCCTGTCTCTGGAACTTATGTCACTTTTACTGAAGAGTCTTTAATCTCATATTATGACAACTTATCTTCCCAAGAGTCCTCTTATGCTTTATCCTTCTTGGCTCCCAAACCTAGACAGTTCTCCCTGGATGAAAAATTGTTTTCTTTAGATATATTTGCAGCAGATATAAGACCAATTTTGCAAGTAATTTCTAAAATTCTGGGAAGGGAAGACTCCAGACAGGTTGATAAAGCAGTTTTGGGATTTTTCACTATGATGATGAAGCCAGAAGTGGTATTAGATATTCTAGAATTTTGGGTGGACACCATTAACACTCAATTCATGACTCTGTCACTTACTGGTTCATTTAAATTTCCTTCAGTTGTCACTTATTTGTTCTTGTACCAGAATGCTGAGCATTTTGCCAATTTGGGGTTAAAAATTGTAGACATAAATAAAAAGAAATAGTCAGTGGTGTTCTGGACAGACTTGGTGAGGGGTGATCCAGAAGATGGTGGCCTGTTTGAGTTTACCTCTTTATTCCTTCCAGTGGTCTACAAGATTTTGAATGGGACCTTGCCACCAACATTTCTTCCCAAGGCTCAAGAATTTCTTCAATTGAGAAAAGATGTAAGATGTGGAGATTGGTTTATATTTGAAGAGCATGCAAAAATTAGGCTTTATGGGGCCTCAGTCAAACCATATAGACTACCAAAATTTGTGCCAATGCGACTCTTTTCTCTTGAGTTTATTAGGCAAAGCCTAAATGTGGATTAGGTTCATTTTGTCCCAATGAAAAAGGGTTATCTCTTTAAGTTTCCTAGAACAGTGGGACCCTTCATTGTGAACACAAGATAGGCTACCCAAGAGGTTGAGAAATTATTAGGTCACATGTGTCTGTTACAGGTTGTGGAGTGGACTTATGACCCACATCAGATCATTTCTAAGAGAAGGACAGAGAATGGATACTCGACTTTTGTACATGAAAGTACGCTAGAGGTTGAGAAAATGAAAAATGGATGTCCACTGAACATTAAAAGAACAGAGATCGGAACTCCTAGTATTTCAGAAAAGGTGCAAAAAGGGCCAGAGAGGAAGTCATTGATCTTGATGAAGAAGAATCAGAAATAGTAAAAAGAACCAAACTATTGGATTTAATGTATTCAACACAACCTGGTTTAATAATTCAATTGGAGAAATAGAGGGTGCACCAACTTCTCCATCCTCTAGTGGGCTTGTTCATGAGAATATTCCTCTTATTCAGAGCATGTTTGCCCAGATAGCTTAAGGAAACCAGAAAACAAAGTTGAATATGGAGGTTTAAGCTGAGTCTCAAATCATTTATGAGCAAATTGGGTTATTTTATGCTATGGATTTAGAAAAGGGCCAACTTAAAATTTCACTCTCTCATACCACAGAGATGTCAGTTGGATCCCCTAGTAACTTTAAAACTGTCAATTTGACAGTTGACACTCAAAAACTCCCCATGCTTGACAAAATCAATTTACACAGGCAAACTGGCCAATTGATTGTCAATGATTTACATAAAACAAATGTAGTTGCTATTAAAGCAGAGAAAATGTTGCACAAAGTGACCAAGCAATTGATGCTAGAGAAAGATAATTCCAGAGCTCTAAATGCTCAGGTGGATGAATTAAAGAACATTATTGTGAAGATAGGATTCAATCTTGATGATCAACCTGCAATATAGAAACTATTGCAATCTGCTAAGTTTGAGATTGGAATATTGAGAAAGAATTTAAATCTCCCTACAGGTGAGCACCCTATTGCTGCAGGGATAGCTGAAGTTGAAAATGAAAAGAAGAATCTTTTACAGGATGTTTCGCAGAATAGTGAAGATGTTTTTGTGCTTAAGGAATCATTGGCCAAGCTATAGAAACAAGTAGACACTCATGTCTTCACAGTAGTGATGCCAGCCAATACAAAGGATCCAATGGCACAGGTGATGCAGTTGGGTACAAAATTGAAGATGGCTGAGCATGATTTGAAAAAATAACAGAGGGATATGGAGACAGTTTGTAAATTATTAAACTTGAGTGAAGAGGAAACTATAATGGAGAAGGAAAATGCTAAGAAATACAGGGAAGACTTCCAAAGGGCTGATGAGGAGATCAAAAGGTTAAAGGAGAGAATGAAAGGTAATATGTCTTTAATCCAGGTTAGGGAAATTTTCTGGGATGAAATTATCGAAGTCATCAGGAACATCTAGGAATTCCTTGTCATTGTGTCTATTGAGAAAACAATTGTCAGGGACATGGAAAGCTTGGTTATGCAAGATAAGCAAAAATTGTTAGAGAGATCCAAGTTTGCAAAAATAATGATAGATTTTATTAACTCTAAGTCTGATGCAGAGCTAAAAGAACATGACCTTATGGACAAAACACTGTGTGCAATGGATTTCAATAAGATGTTTATCAAAAATGTTTACAAAAAACTACTGAGAAGAAGATGAATGAAATAAAAGAACTAGTTTCCATGTTCAATATCCTGTTTGATAAAATATTTAGAGTTGGGTTCCCCTCTTGCTGGGATTTACAAGGAAATTTGCTGCCATGGGAATCATATGAGACTTTTCTAGTGGAAGAAAAAAGTAATATTGATGGCACCCATGAGAAGACAACAATACTGAAAGGGGAAACTATTGTGAATTATCTGAATAAGGATTTTAAACTTTTGTGGATGGTAAAGACTTTGTTTACAGACAAGCCTACTTATAGTAGGATCACAATGTTCAAAATGGCACTCAACAAACTAGAAGAGGCAGCAAAGCCAAATGTACCATTGTGGAGAAGATGCAAAGAGTGGATGATAGAACAGACAAAAGATTCATCAGCAGGGTCGTCTACTCAAACCAACAATCCAAACAGTGACCAACAACAATCAATCATAATTTGATTTGATTTCACTTTATGTTATTTTATTTTCTAGGAAAAGTGAGGTGTCTTTTACCCTCCAATGTACTATTTCATAATTACTTTTTACTTTAGGCATTTAGATAGTAGTTAAGTAATTCGACAGTTTTTGGTAGTTACCAACTGTCTCATGATGTATAAAAAGAGGGAAAATTAAAGAAAAAGGGTTCGAGTCTTGGGAATCTGAAGACTACACAATTTTGTACTTGATGAATTGATGATTAATGAAAGAACCAAGAGTTTCAAGACGGTGTTGAGTATGATTTGTAATCTCTCTGCTATGTGTCATTTTATTTCCTTCTCTCTTTGAATATGGTAATGAAGTTGTTGGTCTTTGTTTACTTCTGTGAATAAAGTTAAATTCCCTTAAAATAACGCTCCTATGTTTAAAGTTCTTTTCTTTGTATTTCCTCTAAGTTAAAGATAATAGTTTATGTTAAATACAACATATTGTCTTTAACCTTCCTAAGTATTCTTCATACAACATTTGTATTCAACATCAAATGGCATCTTGAAATTTTCATATCACCTATATGTCAAGGGTTTTAAAAATAATGATCTTCATACTCCTCAAGATAAAGACACTTTATACTAATGAATGACATGCGTAATCAAATTTAATGTCTTAGGCACAATTTCTCCACAGCAAGAAATTGGTTTCCTAAGAGATAATAGTATCAACAAGATAGCAAAGACATATAATTGTCGAGTATTAACACTATAAATTAATCAGAGATTAAATGTACCTCAATGATACCATTCACACACCAAACCACATGCTTTAGAATTATAATATGAGAGTCATCTAAATGCAAATATTGCAGCTCTTTCCTCACAGTCTCAATACTTGTATTATGCTCCATTGAAAATTGCATGGCAAAATTTCTCTTGTAGTCCTAAAACAAC